>ML685850.1:5815728-5857783 GCA_007922175.1 Pelusios castaneus | reverse complement strand
CACATCCCAGCCCCGCACCCTGATCCTAGCCCCGTGCTCGGAGGCGGCCCCGGGAACGCAGCACATGACGGACGCAGCAACCCCCCTGCCCCAGCCGCGTGGGCCAGGCAGGCAGACCCTGCCTGTCCCACCCTGGGGGCGGGGACGGCCAGCCCCCAGGCCGGCTCTGCCGGGCTTACCGGGGCCCTCCACCCCTCTACAGGCGGCAGCCATGCTCCTCGCGCCCCCCCCACCCACTCTCCTCGTCCCCCCCCCTCTCCAGGCCTCCCTCCAGCCCCCTTACCTGGCCGGAGGCTCGCAGTTGCAGGGACGGCCGGCAGAGCTGCTTCTCTGCCAGGCCGCTCCCACCCTGAGCATGCTCTGTCTGCGCATGCTCAGGGCGGGAGATTTGATTCTCCCCAGCCCCGCCGCAACAGCAGTCTCTATTTAAAGGGACCAAGGCTCGCACCTGCAGGAGCCAAATTCAAGCGGCTAAAGAGCCGCTTGTGGCTCGCGAGCCGCGGTTTGCCGACCACTGCTCTAGAACAACGGTTCTCAATCAGTGTCAGGACACAAAAGTGGGTTGCAAAGAGCCAGGAGGTGTGTCACAGAAAACTGGCGGTTCAGCTTGGAGCCAGCTTGGGCTCATGTCACCCACCGCTCTCTGCTGGCCTCAACAGCCCACTCCTGCTGCACAAAACAGGCAGCAGCCAGGGCCAGATGAGTAAAGGGACTGAGGGACTGCAGCCCAGAGATCCTGGACTGGATGCGGGGGGCACTGTCTGCCCCACAAAAATAAACCCGGCCCCATCGAGCCAGACCACCAGGGCACAAGCCAGCACTGGCTTAACTCTGCCTTCACCCAGGTCCTCAAGTGCTGCATCCTCCAGAGCGCCGCAGCCTCCCACGCACTCCCAGCCCAAGCCCCACTGCCACCGGCAGATTGCAGCGTGTCTCCCAGGGGAACATCATCTGTCAGGTGTGTCGCGATGCAAAAAAGGTTGAGAACCACTGCCCTAGAACAGTGGTTCTTAAACGGGTGATCTGCAGACCCCACGGGGTCCTTAGAGACTGGGCAGGGGAGCTGCAAAATATTTCAAAAGTATTAAAAAATAATCTCACCGCACAACTGCACTGCCTCACAATTAAAACCGACAAATCTTCTATTTCTGTTTACACGACATATTCCACGGTGCGTGAACAGCGTTGCAGGACTCACATTGTATAAGCGTCGATGTAAAAAATCAGAATGCTTCCTGAAAGTAAATCAGAAGTGACATCTGTTTTTTTGACAGCTGAGATGTATTTGGTGGGCAGGAGTGAAATATATATTTTTCAGTGTATGAGCAAATTACATTGAAAACAGCCTCATTCTAGTACTCCTAAGTTGTGCTGAGGCCATGGACAATGCAGAGGAAAGCGGTAAGAAACGAAGAACAGAAAGTTTGACAAAATTGATGTTGATTTTGGTTTTTTATGGAATTTAGCGATGGACAACCGCAGTGTGCCGTGTGCTGACAAACCCTATCTAATAAAGCCATAAAGTTGCAAAACAAAACAATATCTAACAAGGAATATGAAGATAAAAGACATTTTTTAACGAAAGAAAGAAGACCGTTGACAGAAAACTCAAATGACAAATGCAGCACTCATTACAGAAAAGGCCCTGAAAGAATCACTCTCCACAGTGCTTCAGAGTGCAGAGAGTAAAAAATCCCGTACTACTGGAGAAGAACTGATTATTCCTAGCTGCAATAGAAGTATGCAAAGTGATATTAACTGAAGCCATGCCACTTTCTAATGACACAGACAGTAGGAGAATTAAAACACTTTCATCAAATAATGTAAAATGCCAAGATTACTGTGATGGGGGCAGACCCGCCCCCCACTGCAGCAACCCAGCAAACTCTATGGGCAACAGAAGCCCCGCCCCTTAAGTCTTGCTGGGCATGCTCAGCCTGCTGTTCCCCTATAAAAGGAAGCATCTCAGTTCAGTCTGGGCTCCCCAGTGAGGAAGAAGGACCTATGCTGAGGGCTCCTGCGGGGGAGTCGCACCAGCCGCTGTTAGAGAGCAGACGCAGGTCTGTCGACCCTGGAGGGGAGCATCTGCTGCTGAAAGACTGCCTGGAGGCAGAGGCTGAGGGACTCATATCCACCTGTGAACTTCAAGACCCTGCAGGAGGGGTTTGCCTAGAAACCAGGAACAGACCACCTCACGTGTTTGGGTAGGAAGTAGCCCAAGGAGCTAGAAGTTGTTGGGGGGGGGGAAACCGGGTGTGGTGCGCTCGCTAGCCAGTGTGTTTTGGTGTAGATCCCCACTGGTTTGGTGCTGTACCCCCGGCACCAATAGGGCCCTGGGCTGGGGCTCGGTGGAGTGGGTGGGCCCGAGCCCCCCTACTGGGGGTAGCGCATAGACTCTGGCCGCTGGCCGTACTCCCCTGACCCCAGGGAGCGAGCAGACTCTGGCCGCTGGGCCGTACTCCCCTGACCCCAGGGAGCGAGCAGACTCTGGCCGCTGGGCCGTACTCCCCTGACCCCAGGGAGCGAGCAGACTGAGGCCGCTGGGCCGTACTCCCCTGACCCCAGGGAGCGAGCAGACTCTGGCCGCTGGGCCGTACTCCCCTGACTCCAGGGAGCGAGCAGACTGAGGCCGCTGGGCCGTACTCCCCTGACCCCAGGGAGCGAGCAGACTGAGGCCGCTGGGCCGTACTACCCAGACCCCAGGCCGTAAATACACCTGGACCGTTTGACCAGGTTGCCCGGAATTCGAAGGGCAGGACACTGATTTTGTGAGTTGGGGAGACGCGCTCCCTGCTTGCGCCCTCAGACCTTCCCCATCTGGGGTCCCGTGGGGGAGCACAGCCCCCTACAACTATATAGCTGTAAACAGTTTATAATTCATCTTAGTGAGACAACTGATCTTGGTCATGTAGCACAATTATTAGTTTTTATTTGTTATGTTTGGCTGGGGGAAATTTTGAAAGATGTGCTTTTTTGGCAGGAGTTACTAGAACAGACACAAGGTCAGGAAGCATTTACATTATTGGATGATTTCATGAAAGCTGAATGACTGAAGCACGCTATTGTTTGCCACTATGACAAACGATAGGATTGGTGTTCTAGCGAGAATACGAACCATACACCCACAGGCAATTGTAACACACTGTATGTTGCATTGTCAGGCCTTTGCATCAGAGAAATAGGGACCCGAATTATAGGATTGCGCTAAACACAGCTGTGACCGTTGTGAATTTTGTAAAGTCCTGGCCTTTGAATTCCTGCCTTGTTGCAAATCTGTGTTTAGAAAGGGGTGCAGGACATGACAAATTATTGTTCCATATGGAAGTGTGTTGATTATCTAGCAGTAGCGTGTTGGAAAGAGTTTTTTTGAGCTTCACCGAGAGCTGCTGGGTTTTCTTTCTGGGCACAGTCCCAAGATCGCCACAAACTTTTCTGATGGTGAAGCTTGTGTTTCTTGCAGCCATTCTTAAGTTGTTGAGTTGCTGAGGCCCACGAGAAGGCAGTACAGGTGAGTGACAAGATAGCAGCATCTCAGAAGAAAGTAGAGATTTTCGACACTAGATTGAGCGGTGGCATCGCAGCTGTTTCTGCTACCTACACAATTTCTGGGTACAAAGAGCATGTCAACGGACTGAGGAAGAGACAGATTGTTGCTCACCTTTCAACTTTGGCTTTACTTTAAAAATATGGACATGGAGGAATCTGATTGGTTTCGGGATCCGCTCTCCGCTTCCGGTATGTCATCGTGCCAGCTGAGTGGAAAAGGAGCTGTTTGACCTGTCCTGTGACTGCACACTGAAAATAACATTTCAGAAACAGACACCTTGCCAGTTTTAGCCAACAGTTGCTGCCGAGTGCCCAGTCTTAGTTACAGAAGTGATGAAAGTGTTACTACCTTTCCCAACAATAGACAGACGTGAAGCGTCACTCTCTGCCATGACGGCTATGAAGACGAAGTCCAGGTCCTGAATGTATGCTAAGAATGATGTACCTGTGTGCTCGTCAGCCATCACACCAAGGATAGAGAAACTCTGCAGTAAAAAGGAAGCATCCCCCATCTCTCAGACACCTGGAATTACTCTTGTGTGCTTTTTCTTAACGCATTACTAGCAGTACATTTATGTGAAGTACACGTCTACCTTTGTCAATCAGTTTCTAAGTTGGGGGTCCATCCACAAAACAAGTTTGCCACCTCTAACGCCTAGACTCAGAGGTTCTCAGACCTAATTAGTGATGAAAGTCCTCACACAGCTGCTCCTTACAGCCCCCAGCTTGGCATTGCGAGCTACGTGCTGTGTTAAATATTTCCCCAGTGTCTAATTTATCAACGGCAGAACTGCATTTGTGCAACTAATTCAACCCATTGGTTGAAGATCATCTCAGCTGTACTACATAATGCTCTCCAAGAGATGGTGCTCAAGAACTGTTTTGCTGAGGGCCAGCTCCTCTGATAAGGGATCCAGCTGATGATACCACCAAGAGGAGTGAGAGAGAAGCAATGAAACAGGCTGGATAAGGGACAATGCATGAAACAAGTTTTGCTCTGTAGGCCCCTTGCGGAGGATGGCCAGGAGCTGGGGGTAGGTGACAAGTCTCTCTGCAGAGCAAGAGACATCCCTAATGTGACACAAGCCCAGAGACTGACCCACAGATGAGAAGCAGAGCACAAAGCTCCCAGCAGACCTCACCCCACGAGTACAGAGGGGCTAGTAATTCCCCCGAGGACGGACATGTGGGCTGAGTCCATGGCTATCCCCAGGGAGGTGCTGGCATGGGGAATGGGCTGCTGAGGTTGAGTGGCCAGCCAACGAGGAATGGAAGATTAGCTCCCAGGAGAACAGCGAGGATCAGGGCCGGTCCAGAGAAGTTCTGGCTTCTGAAGCTGTGCGCGGAGGAAGGAGTGGGGGGACAGGTGGCAGGTTTACACACCACTTCTACCCTCACGTCTCCTCCACCACAGGGCCTGTCCTGAGGACCCCAACCTCTGAGAGGAGGGCATCAACCATGGGCTACAGAGCGTGAGCAGGGGGGAGCTAAGGGGGATGGAGGCTTCAGACAAGGAACCCCTTCCCTGCCCTGAGAGGGGATGTAACTGAAGCCATGTGAGGCAGAGCCCAGCTCTGAAGTTTGGGTCCTTGTGCAGCTTGGCCCTATCACTACCAAGAACCCTTCCAAAGAGCAAAGAGCATTTGGGGCAGCATCTCTAGCAACTGGGCCAATTAGAACCAAAGACCTGGGAACCTCAGCAGTCACCCCCAGCAGAGGCCAGATGTGCAGAGATGCTCAGCACCCCCTGTACTCTGGATGGCTATGTCTACACTTGCACTTTTAAGTCGACTTTAACAAGTCGACTTAGTGGGTCTACACTTAAAATTAAAGTCGACTTAAAGGGGAACTTACAAAGTCGACCTAGAGTGTCCACACTGGATGCTCTAGGTCGACTTTGTGGGGCTAGGGGGACCTTGGGCAGGTCCACGGTGGCGGGGGGGGCACCCCCTGTGTACAATGGGGCAAAGGGGGACAGGGACCCTGGCAGGGCAGAGCCCTGTGTGAGATGCTTTCTGGATTTAGGGAAGCATTTATGATATTATTTTCAATGGATATCTCATAAATGCTATAATCCATAGGAACTATGTCATGTTTGGTATCAATAGAAAGGTAGTAATTTGCTGGGAATGATTATATCGTTTATGTCTAGGAATTCTATTTCGATTAGAAGTTGAGAATTTGATGTTATATCCATACTTTAACTTGTGTCCTTCTGGACAAATGCCTTAGATGGAGGGTGTGAACAACCATTGTCTCCTTAATGTTTAGGAATTTGCCAGGTGATATGGTTCCAGGGAGTAAACTGATGAGCCATTAAGGACACAATGGTTGTATTCTTTATGTCCTCAATGGCTCATCAGTTTACTCCCTGGGACCATTCTACCTGGAAAATTCCTAAACATTAAGGAGACAATGGTTGTTCACACCCTCCCGTCTAAGGCGTTTGTCCAGAAGGACACTAGTTAAAGTATGGATATAACATCAAATTCTTAACTTCTAATCGCAATAGAATTCCTAGACATAAACTATATAATCATTCCCAGCAAATTACTACCTTTCTATTGATACCAAACATGACATAGTTCCTATGGATTATAGCATTTATGAGATATCCATAGAAAATAATATCATAAATGCTTCCCTAAATCCAGACAGTGTCACACCGTGCCTACATGCCCTGCCCTTTGGGGGGCATGCCAGGCTCCCCCTGTGCACCCCCCCCGGCAGGGAGGGCATTGGTGTAGTCCTGGGGTAGCCCTAAGTCGACTTAGGGCTACCCCAGGGCTACACTGGCTTAATTCGACTTTAGAAAGTCGAATTAAGCCTTAGGTCGAGTTAAAAGATGGTTTAATAAATTCGACTTAATTTTCATTAAGTCAACTTTATTTTGCTTAAGTCGACTTAAGCAAGCTGCTTAAGTCGACTTAAGCAAAGTGTAGTGTAGGTGCAGGGCACATTAAGTCGACTTAAGCCAAGCTTAAGTCGACTTAATTTACCAGTGTAGACACAGCCGATGAGGTCAGTGGGTGCTATGGTTTCCCAGAACCCAAGAATGTTGGGAATCATTAGGAAAGTTTCTGTCTTATTCTCTAGCCCTATCTTATTGCTTCGCTATAAATCCACGATACGCTCACAGCTTGAATGCTGCATCCAGACCTGGTCGCCTCACCACACAAAAGCTGTAGCAGAGCTGGAAAAGGTACAGAAAAGGGGCAACAAAAACAGTTAGGGGTACGGAAAAGCCTCCATATTAACCCTTTCACTCCCGGACAGTTATCCAAGTCTTTGGAAGGGCATGTCTGCACAGGAGAGAAATCCTTGGAGCAGGGTGACATTTTCCTGAGCAAGGAGAGTTGCAGAGCGGGTAGGGAGGAAGGAGGAGGTGTGGGGGGCAGTGGGGCTGATGAAGGACCTGAAGCAGCGGGGGTGAGGAAGGAGCAGTAGAAGTCAGGCAGACCTGGGGAGCAGGCAGGGGCACACGGTGGTCCTGTTAGCTGGCACAGGACAGGGCTGCTGAGTGGCAGGCCTGACACACATTCCTGCAGCCCAGCTGGGTCATCCCCTTCTGTCGCTAGCTAACCTGGTTAGGCCCAGAGGAGTACTTACCTGAACTCTGTCCACAGGCCTGGTCCACAGTACGTGGGTAAGTCGAGATTAGCGGCCGTGCGTCGACCTGGCTGTGGAAGTGTCTTCACTTGAATTTGGTTCCTCCCAACATCACTGCCCTTTGTCGCCAATTTAGTAACTCTGCCTCCCCGAGGGTCGCAGGGTCACGGGCTATGCATAGAGTCGATGCAGTGTCCGCGTACACACTGCGTTGTTTACGTCAGCTGTTTCTGGCATTCAGAGCCGTCCCATGCTGACAATAAAATGGACACACGTGCCTCAGGTGAGGACATGCACCACCGACGCAAGGAGCCACGTGTGTGCACACAAGTGATTTAATGAGTGTGATGGCTGTATGCCCATGTACGTTAGGGCACCATGATTTTGTCATGTAGACATGGCCTTTACTTCTTGAAACACATGATCTGTGTCTCCCAGATAATCCCTCCTCTTCCTGTTTACTGGCTCTTCCTGTCTTGCCAGGACTTATACCAGGTGCTCACGTTTAGCTACAATAAGACCATAGAGCCGCACAAAGGACCCTACCAGTTCTCGCTTAATGTCAGTGACAATTCAGAATGAGAGACAGGAACACATCTAGCTCCCGGCACCACTGAGGCTTTGGGAAATTTGGATCCAGAGCCTAACCTGGTGGCTTGGGGCCCTCTTGATATTTGCCTGTCAGAACTTTGTCTTTAACCTATGACTGAGTTACTGAAGTCCTCAAATAATGATTTAGAAGTTCATTACGGTGGTGGGTGGGGTTCTGTGGCCTGCATTGTGCAGGAGGCAGTGCTTTTTTTCTGCCGGAACGCACCAGAACGGCGTTCCGGCACCTTTTTTTCCTTCTCCCACCCACCGGCCGCCTCGACTTCCTGGCCCAGAGCCGACCCCGCCCCGCTCTCCCGACAGCGTCGGCCTCCAGGCACGGGGCCAGGATCAGGCTCCGTTGCCGGGGTCTGTCTGCCCTGCCGGGGCCGCATTCGGTCCCCGCCGGTGCTCCCTCCCAGCTGTGCAGGCTGCGGCCGGGCTGGGGAGATTTAAATCTCCCGCCCTGAGCATGCGCAGTTACAGCGTGCTCAGGGCGGGAGCGGACTGGCCGACAAGCAGCTCTGCCGGCCGTCCCTGCAGTTCCCAGCCCCCGGCCAGGTAAGGGGGCTGGAGGGAGGCCTGGAGAGGGGTGGGGGGACAAGGAGACGGCCCAGGTTAGAGGGGTGGGGGTGGGGACAAGGAGACGGGCCGGGTTAGAGGGGTGGGGGTGGGGACAAGGAGGGACCCCCGCGCAGGCCGGCAGCCCCCACCGCCCCCTCCAGACCCCCGGGGCTGCTTTCTTTCTCTTCCTCTTCCTTTCCTTCCTTTCCTTTTTTCCCCCTCTTCTTTGTCTTCCTCTCCCCTGCCTTCCTTCCTCTTCCCTGCCTTCCTTTCTCTTCCTCTTCCTTTCCTTCCTTTCTCTTCTTTCTTCCTTTCCTTTTTTTCTTTTTCTCTTCTTTGTCTTCCTCTTCCCTGCCTTCCTTTCTCTTCTTTCTTCCTTTCCTTTTTTCTTTCTCTTCTTTGTCTTCCTTCCTTCCTGCTCTTTCTGTCTTTGCTTCCTTCCTTCCTTCCTTTCTTTTTTTCTTTGTCTCCTCCTTCCTTCTCTTTTTTCTTTCTCTCCCTTCTTCTTTAAAACTTTTTAAAAATTAATTTTAAATAAAAACCTTTCTTAAAATTAGATTTCAATTCCAAATTCATTCCAATTAAATTAAACACAATTAATTAATTAATTCTATTTACAGTCACTTTATCTTCAATTAATGCCTATAATTTCTGTCTTGTGAGTTTTCCCCAAAAATTTATTCTGAAAAAGTTTTTCACATGGCTTGAAAATTTTGCACACAAGCCACCAAACCTAGAGGGAACATTGGCTACTAGTTGCGTACACAACAGCAGGCCAGCAGGCTAACATCGGTCAGTCCCACACTCTGGGCCTGGCCGGAGCCCACAGCACCAACAAAAAGTGTGTGGATGCATTACTGCCTGCCACCCAGTACCCAGAAACACAGGCCAGCAGCAGACGTGATAGCTACGCATTCACGTTTTTTTCTAATTATAATACGGCCCCCCAACAGTCTGAGGGACCGTGAACTGGCCCCCTATTTAAAAAGTGTGAGGACCCCTGCTGTAAGACCTCACAGGTTGTCTTTCAGTATATTAGCGGCCTGCAACTAATAAAACTTAAGTTTTTACCTTGTATTTTTATTTCTTTGATATATTCAAAAATTTACTGTTTACTGCACTATTTTCAGTGTTATTTCTTTATGACACGACGGACATCAATAGGAGTTCCGGTACCTTTTTTTTTAGAAAAAAAGCACTGGCAGGAGGTCAGACTAGATGATGGTCTTATTGGTCCCTTCTGGCCTTAGAGGCCATGAGAACCAAAACTACATCTAGCTATTGAGCTGAAACTGCAAGATTCCTCTTCCAGCCAGTAGAAAGAACCAACCATCGGGTGCTCCACATATTCCCCCCAGCAGGGCCAGCCTCTTATAAATCATTCCTCACCAGACGGTGCTTAAACCTATCAGTTCTGCATACTACAGAGCTAGTGCTATGTAGGCGTTGGATGTGACATATCAAACAGTGGTACAGCTGTCTGGCTCGGTCGCTGTCATTTTTTTAGGTCAGCTTTCATCATCACTTTCTACCAGCTGGGAGGCTGACAGTAAACAGCCGTCGGAAGCTCAGCTCTGACTTTGTGTTGCTCTTCTGAGACGGCTATGAAGCAAAAGCATTCCCTAATGATTTCTCTGTACATGGGGGCTGCTGGGAGATTGCCGGTGATCAAAGCCATCATACTCCCTCTTCCTCCAGTTTGGTTCAGTAATGAGCACCCGTCCAGGCAAGTTTGTAGGTTTGTCTGTCTGCTCTGCGTCTCTTAGATCTGATCGTTGGTTTCAAGGAAGGGGCAGAGGAAAGAGGAGCTGTAAGGTCACCTTTTATCAGGTATTTCATGCCCTCGCGCTGTGGGAAATACTCCTAAGGGGCTGTCTGGAAACAGCCGCTAAATGTAGGCCATCCGGGGGAAACATGAGCCTGGCTTTAGTGGACCAATTTGCAGCCAGCAGGATAGAGAGAAAAAAATAGCGTGAGTACGACCACTGTTTGAGCGGAGTAACCCGTTGTAAACAAGAAGCTCCATTTAATGGGACGCAGCGGGGTGCCATGGATTGAGCATGGACAGGCACTCAGGAGACCAGGGCTTTATTCCCAAGCCTGCCAGTCACCTATGAGATGATGTGAAACAACTAATCATGGTGTCTCAGGTCCCTGCTCGATTTACACTGTCGATGCTCAGATTTCAGGGCAGTGGGTAAGGTATAAAAGTCTGGAGTTTAGCGCCAAAGGGGTAGCTGTGTTAGTCTTTAAAAGTGCCACAGGACTCCTTGTCTGTTTTGCTAAATTAAACTAACAAGTTTCTTTATTGCATGAGCTTTCGTGGGAGAAAATCCCACTTCGTCAGATGCTTTGAAGATGGGGAACTTACAGAATGGGTGGAAAATAAATGCAGGGAAGTGCAAGTCAGAGGATCAGGTCAGGCTGTAACAGCAAATCAAAGCCGTTAAGATTCAAAGACTGGGAAACACCATATAGAGGAAGGTGAGGTCAAATCACCTGTTGTAATGAGGAAAAAAATCCGTAGTCCCTGTTTAACCCTGAGGTAACAGAGTCAAATTTACATAAGAATCTCAGTTCTGCCATTTCTCTTTGAGGCTGCGGTTTGTTATTCATTTGTCTGAGCACGAGTCGTCAATGGAGTGAGCAGGGAGATTGAAGTGTTCCGCTATTGGTTTTTGAATACTGTGATTTCTGATGCCAGATTTGAGTTTAGCTGTAGCTTCCCAAAGAGGACAGTGTTACTTGAGAGAATTCCCTCCAGAGGAGCTGTACTGCAATGGGGGCAACCCACTTAGCCATCGCACAGCACTTGTCTACGCTACAGAGCCCTGGCCGGCCGAGAAATGCCAGCAGAGAATCCTGGTGGAAATACAGCATAAGCCGACAGAAGGAATTCTGCCGTCACAACTGCACCACCTACATTAGCTCACCCCATAGACGCATACGTCAGCTGGGCGTGTTTTTTTTCACAGTCCTAGCTGACGTAGGTCTAAAACCTTCATGAAGAAATTCTGAGGCTTTATCTGCACTACCAAGTTTCGCCAGCTAATCACATAAGGACTCCTACCGTAAAGAACAACCTGCAGGTCCTTGCGAATCAAACTAGCGTTGCCTCCGTGGGTATTACCGCATAAGGGTTTCTCCCTTTTCCTTTCTATTAACTGGTGCAAGTGCCTTCTTTCTTCCTGGATCATCATCGAGCCCGGCATTCTTCAGCTCTCACAGACCACCACGCTCCTCCCTTCTTTTCCTGACCCTCTTCATTTCCGTTTCCTGTGCTTTTTGCGTGGTAACCATTGACTCTGCTGGCCAGGCTGGGTTAGACAGCCTAGGAAGAGTCTACAAAGCACGGCATTGCAGGAGTTATTTTTATTTCATTTATAAATGTACTCATCACACAGCCTCAGAGCGAAAAGCTGTGAAAAGAGGCTGGAAGACAGGGCTGTCCTAATGCCGACTCTGGGAGACGCCTGCCAATACACCGTTGAAGGCTCTGCCCACCCACACGCCGCAGGGCAGTATGTTCTGCCCTGAAGGCTAATTGACGGCTAATTGGTGGACTGATCGGTCAGGCAAGTTCCAGAGCACCGGCCCTTTGCTAAACAAAGTATCTCCAACCCCAGATGTTCCATTTGGGATGGTCAGTGGACACATGCCAGATGATCGCAGCTGCCACGTTGGCATGGGGGGGAAGGAGCCTGGTAGCCAAGGCCCACCCCACATAGGGCTTTGCACATCAGAGGCAGCACCATAAATTACGCCCAGAAGCAGAGAGGGAGCGATTTCAGGCTTTGAATGGAGACAACACATTCTACACTGGAAGGGTTGAGTGTGCTCCCTGCAGACAGCATTGTGGGAACCAGTGGCATACCATGGCCTTCCGGCACCCAGCAGCCAGGGGAATACTTGCATTTTGCACCATTCCCATTGGCAGCTGCGGGGATCAGGGGGGAGGCTGTAGGCCCATTCCCCATTCTCCTCCCTCGCTGTGGGGGCAGCAGGTGCAGTGGAGAGCAGGAATGACAGCGGCACATGCCCCCAGGATGCCTGGTGATGGGGGAGGGAGGCTGCTGGGACCCCACGGCTCCTCGTTGTGCCCAGCGTTGTTTACGTCAACTGTTTCTGGCTTTCAGAGCCGCCCCATATTGACAATAAAATTGACACACGTGCCCCAGCATGAGGGTGGACGGGACGGGAGGACAAGAGGTAGAACAGCCAAATCAGTGCGGCCGCCGGGGGATGGCAGCAAGGGGAGGGTCCGAGGAGGGGGGCCTGTTTGGTGCCCCTTCCATTGCCCTCTCCCGGCCTCCTCCCTCGGTACGCCACTGGTGGGAACTCACTTGGAAGCCACCAGAGACAAATCAGGCCATTTCGTCCACCTCACAGGATACCTCTCCACATTACATGTTCAATGATGGGGCTTCATTGGGGGGGCTGTCCCTCTCTAATAGCTCCAACTGCTAGGAAACAATCCTCATTCCTTGTGAAGTCCAGAGCTAAGCTGGGTGGAGATGAGAAACTCCCCAGGCGTGGTTCGTTCCAGATCTTGTGCTGGTACAGATATTAAAACGGGATGTTCATCATGAGCAAGTCGTCTTGTTTGTGGAGCTCTGCAGAATTAGTTTGTTTTCCTATGTGCCAAACTGGAGCACTTTATTCAATGGTGACATTTCCCAGTTTAATTTTGTGAGGGGTATTTTTCATTATACACGTACCCAGGAAGAATCAGTAGGTTGCACTTTGCTGCCACTCAGAACCTTCGCAGTGGAGGTGTAATTTACCTACCGGTCACAGAAAGCTAGGTGCTTTGCAAAAAAAGCATGACAAGAAGATCCCCGCCTCATAGTTAATAATTTAAAGCTCTGATCCTGCAGATATTCTTCACTTTTCATGCCAGTGCATAATCCCCTTGTTCAGTTAGACAGAGACAGTGGACAGAACGCAGCCACAAGCAAAGAGATTATGCAGGGGCATAAAATGTGTTATCTGAGATTCACAAGCTTGGCTTAGAGCAGCATTTTTGTTTGTTTTAAAGATAACCTGATGGCTATTTTTGTGCATTCAGTTTTTAAAAGAAATAAGATTTATAGCCCTCAAAAAACCCGAAATTATTTGTACTCCAAAATTCCAAGCCTCTGTTATTAGAGGTAAAGGAAACAGGGAGTCCTGTGTCATTTTTGAAGACTAACAAATTTATTTTTCGCATGAGCTTTCATGGGAGAAAATCCCACGAGGAGAATCTCCACTGGTTAACATATCAGGCCAATGACACGCGGATAAGCAGCTCTAGAATTGTTTAGTGTAGAAAAGAGATTAAATAAGGGTGAACATATTACAGGTACACAAGATAGTGAAATGGGCAGAAGGTAAATTAGATACTTCTGTTTACCCTCGTTCAATAGAATCATAGAATAATAGGGTTGGAAGGGACCTCACGAGGTCATCTAGTCCAACCCCCTGCTAAAAAGCAGGACCACTCCCCCTAAATTATCCCAGCCAGAGTTTTGTCTAACCGAGCCTTAAAAATCTCCAAAGATGAAGAAGTAGTTGTGGATACTCAATGAAAGCCAAAGGCAACAAATGTAAAACTCAGACTCATAAATTCATAGACTTGAAGGTCAGAAGGGACCAGTACGATCATCTAGTCTGACCTCCTGCAAAATGCAGGTCTCAAGACCTCACCCACCCACTCCTGCAATAGGCCACCAACCTATGACTGAGTTATTTGCCTCCTTAAATCATGATATAAGGACTTTAAGATACAGAGAATTCACCGGTAGGTGAGCCATGCCCTGTGCTAGAGAGGAAGGCGAAAACCCCCCAGAGCCCAGGCCAATCAGCCCTGGGGGAAAATTCCTTCCCGACCCCAAATATGGCGATCAGTTAAACCCTGAGCACTTGGGCAAGTCTCAACAGCCAATTACCCAAGAAACAATTCTCTGTAATAACTCAGAACCCACCCCACGTACTCTCCCCTCTTGGGCCACTTGTAAATCCACCACCCAAGATCAGTCAATTTCCAAAATAGGCTATCTGATCATACCATCCCCTCCATAAATTTATCAAGCTCAGATCTGAAAGCGGTTATGGTTTTTGCCCCCACAACTCCCCTCGGAAGGCTATTCCAGAACTTTATTCCTCTAATGGTTAGAAACCTGCGTCTAATTTCAAGCCTAAATTTCTTGGACACTTTATAACCATTTGCTCTGACCCAAAGGAAAAAAAAACTTTCAAAAACAATAACTAATTAGTCTATGGAACTTCCTGCCCCCACCCCACCCCACACTGGAGGGGGGAAGAGTGGACCAGGTCAGCCCGCTCCACCCCTGGGACCCCGGCAAGCCGAGGCCCCACCACCAGCGGGAGCCAGCCATGGCCGCGGCCCCAAGGCTGCTGCCAGGAGCTGGCCCCTGGGGGAGCCGGCCGTGGCCGGGGACCCCACAGCCCCCCACCAGCCCACGCTTTGGCCGGCCTTTAGACTGGCCCCCGCCCCCAGGGCAGAGCAGCAGGCCCAGGGGCGGGAGCGGCCCGGCCTCGGCTCCCAGAGGCGGCGTGGCCTGGAGCCCTCGGCTGCAGCCACGAGCCGGCCCCACGGGAAGCCGGCCCCCGCCGAGGCCACGCCACCAGCTGCGGCCGGCTCCGGGCCTGGCCAGCCTTGTGAGGCAGGCCGGCCGGCCAAGGGAGGCCGGGCCCCGATTAACTGCCCCGTCCATGGGCCGGCCTGCTCCGCCCTGGGGGCGGGACAGGCCAGCCCAGGGCCAGAGGCTGGAGGAACCCTCCCACCCCGCCTTTGGCTCAGTGTCGGGGCAGGGCGAAGCCTGGCCATGTGGGGGAGCCGCGGTGCGGGCCCCACATTGCTCCACTGGGAGCAGAACAGCATGGGGCCCACATAACCACGGGGCCCGGGGCGATCACCCCGTTCACCCCCCCTCCCCAAGGACGGCCCTGCTAACTGATGGGGTCAGCAAGAAGCTATAGATTTTTGGTTTTCAGTAAAGGGTCTAAACCTGACCCATTCATCCAAGCTCCTGATCTGCCCACAGAATTCAGAGGATCCAAAAAACCCCAACAACTCTTTGCATAAACCAAAACTTCCCCTGTATTTGCACCCATATCCCTGTTCAGCATTTGCTGAAATGTCAGGTTTCATTTTCTGGCCCATTTGTGTTTACAGTCGAAAAGGGAACAGACGGTCTGGCAAATATTTGCTTTACAGGTCTAAGAAAAAAAACTTCCAGGGAAGTAATTGACACATGCACACATATGCTTCAGCCTATTGCTAATGCTAATACCTAATTAAGCACATTTTTAAAAAATAAACAGTGAGTTTCTTTTTGGGAAACCTAATTAGGCCTTAGGAGAATTCGCTGTTAAACTGGTAAGTAGCTCTGGGGATTTGGCACAGATAACTTCTGCTAATTACGCTCCTGGCGGTGTCCCCCTCATTTCACAGTGAAACAGATTTTCATGATCTAGATTGTGTTGCAGGAATGCAGACTACAGCTGGAAAACCTGGTCGCTGACGTGCCCTTTCACAAACAATTCAGTACACTGAGGAACCATTGTGTGTAATACTGGAAGCATGGCATATGGCTAGTAACTAATGGAGATAACACACAAACCAATGAAATTGATAAGGAGCAGGTGTAAAAGAAACATAGGAAGTACTTCTTCACATAAAGCACAGTCAACCTGGGGAACTCATTGCCAGGGGATGTTGTGAAGGCCAAAAGGATAACTGGGTTAAAAAATAATTAGATGACTTCATGGAGGATCGATCCATCACGGCCTATTAGCCAAGAAGATCTGGCATGCAATCCTGTGATCTAGATGTCTCTCAACTTCTTACTGCCAGAAGCTGAGACTGGGCAACAGAATGGATCACTCAAAAGTACCCTGTTCCGTTCATTGCCTCTGAAACAGCTGCCACTGGCTACTGTTAGATGACAGGATGCTGGCCGAACTGGACCATTGGTCTGGCTCAGGATGGCCTTTCTTGGGTTCTTATGCACTTCTCCATTAGCTCAAGTGGGAAGGATCTGGCCTTTTGGAACTGGAAAGCTTAAGTACCAGCTCAGCTGTGCTCCAAGTTTTGAGTAGCCCATGGTGCAACAAGTTGGTCATATCATTTTTCAAGCTCTCTCCCTCTTTGGTGACATTTTCAAGGCTTTGTCCTGTTGGCTAGCAACGTAACCTACCTTCAATTTTAACCCTTTTTAAACAACCCAACTGTGGCGGGTTACATTGCTTTGGACTGCTCCCCTGATAAAGGTGTGTGACCCTGGTCAGTGCAGAAACCAGGGTCAGACACACACAGAGAAGGAGATGGAGCACACCATAAATAAACCTTGGCACAGAGATTCCCTAATCTTTTGCACTGATGTTTAGGCTCCTTGTGGAACATGGACTTGGATTGTTAAATCAATCTCAAGCTCCCAGTCCAAGGCATAATGGTATCTGAGCTTTCGACCAAACAAGGGGGGGGCCATTATTTTATCCAACTGTCCCAGAACCTAGGCTTGTCAGAGAGACTCACAAAAACAAAGCCCTCCTACCCCATTATATTCAGCTGCGAGGCAAACCCATGGTGTTTACAAAGTTTACAGCCCAGGTCTATCGGTGCACATCTGAGACCTAAGATGAAGCACAGGACCTCCTGCATCAGTAGGAGTATTGCCAGCAGATTGAGGAATGTGATAATTCCCCTCTATTCGACACTGGTCAGGCCGCATCTGGAATACTGTGTCCAGTTTTGGGCTCCCCACTACAGAAAGGATGTGGACAAATTAGAAAGAGTCCAGCGGAGGGCAACAAAAATGATTAGGGGGCTGGAGCACATGACTTATGAGGAGAGACTGAAGGAACTAGGCTTATTTAGTCTACAGAAGAGAAGACTGAGGGGAGATTTGATAGCAACCTTCAACTACTTGAAGGGTTGCTCCAAAGAGGAGGGAGCTAGGCTGTTCTCGAGGGTAACAGAGGACAGAACAAGGAGCAATGGTTTCAAATTACAGCTGGGGAGGTCAAGGTTGGATATTAGGAAAAACTTTCTCACTAGGAGGGTGGTGAAGCATTGGAATGGGCTATCTAGGGAGGTGGTAGAATCTTCATCTTTGGAGATTTTTAAGGCTCGGTTAGACAAAACCCTGGCTGGGATAACTTAGGGGGAGTGGTCCTGCTTTTTAGCAGGGGGTTGGACTAGATGACCTCATGAGGTCCCTTCCAACCCTATGATTCTATGATTCCTAGGGGAAGGACCGGTTGAGGCAAAGTTTGGATCTGGCCCCCTGATGATGATTTAGCTCAGGTCCATGTATACACCAGTTTATAGACCATACAAATGGCCGTACTGGGTTAGAGCAATAGCCCATCTCCCCTCCTATCCTGTCTTTCGACAGTGGCCAATCCTAGGTGCTTCAGAGGGAATGAACGGAACAGGTAAACATCAAGTAATCCATCCTGTCTCCCATTCCCAGCTTCTAGCAAACCCTGCCCATCCTGACTTATAGCCATTGATGGACCGATCCTCCATTAACTTTACTCCTTTTTTGAAACCCCATTATAGTCTTAGCCTTCACAACATCTTCTGGGAAAGAGTTCCAAAAGTTGGCCGTGCGTTGTATGAAGAAACACTTCCTTTTGTTTGTTTTAAACCTGCTGTCTATTGATATCATCTGGTGATCCCCTAGTTCTTGTGTTATGAGAGGGAGTAAATAATACTTCCTCATTTACTTTCTCCACAGCAGTCATGATTTTATAGACCTCTATCATAACTCCTTTTAATTAACTCTTTTCCAAGCTGAAAAATCCCAGTCTTATTAATCTCTCCTCATATGGAAGCTATTCCATAACCCTAATAATTTTTATGCTCTTTTCTGTTCCTTTTCCAATTCTGATATATATTTTTGTTGGGATGGAGCAATCGTATCTGCATTTATCGACATTGGTTTTATCTGCCCTTTTGTTCTCCAATCAACCAGTTTTGTGAAATCGATTTGTAACTCTTCACAGTCTTCTTTGGACTTGACTACACTGAGTAGTTTTGTATCATCTGTAAATTTTGCCACCTCACTGTTTAGCTTTTTTTTCAGATCATTTATAAATATACTGAACAGTATTGGGCCCAGTACAGAACCCTGGGTTACCCCATTATTTATCTCTCTCCTTTCTGAGAACCCCCCTATTTTTTCCTACCCTTTCCCCCCTACTTTTTAACCAGTTACTGATCCAAGAGAGGACCTTCCCTCTTATCCCAAGACCATTTACTTTGCTTAAGATCCTTCGGTGAGGAACCTTATCAAACACTTTCTGAAAATCTAAGTACAATATATTCACTGGATCATCCTTACCCACATGCTTGTTGACCCCTTCAAAGAATTCTAGTAAATTAATGAGGAATGATTTCCCTTTACAAAAACCATGTTTACTTTCCCCCAACAAATCGTGTTCATCCACATGTCTGATAATTCTCTTCTTTACTATTGTCTCAGTCACTTTGCCTGGTGCTGAAGTTGGGCTTGCCAGCCTGTAATTGCTAGGATCACCTCTGCAGCCTTTTCTAAAAACTGGTGTCACATTAGTTATCCTCCAGACATTTGTACAGAAGCTGACTTGAATGACAGGTTTCAGAGTGTATTGAGAGCATTCAGAACACTTCCTTAAAATTTTGTATTTTTAATAAACCGATTGGATCCAGCCATCCATAATCCTGCAAACAATTAGTATCAAGAATGCCATTTACGATTGTGAATAGTCTCAGACTTCAAATGCTATACCCTCCAGCCGACTTTGGCTCTTTGTCTTCTGCTGTTTCAAAAGCCTATTCAGGGGACTGCCACCAAATAAATAGAACCAAGTATCTGTCTTCACTGCAGAGTTAACTCTTAGCTGGGTGTCCCTCCTAACCTTGCTCCATCCACATGCAACACCCTCTCAACCAAGTTTGGTTGTGCTTTAAATCTAGACGAGTGCTGCTTTCACACAGGCTGGTAACCCGCCCACTTTGCCCTGAGGATGGAGGCTATGCCACTCAAGTACTCATAGTTCTCCAGGGCCTTCCTACAATTCCCCCTGTGTGCCCAGGAGAGCGGGTAAGTTCTCCCACAATCCACTGGGAAAGAGTCAGCTCATCCTACTGCAGCACAAAGTCCCATGGGCTATGCCCCCGGTGAGGACACAGTAAGTTAGGTAGGATCTTCCGGTGTGGTTGCTCACACTGGGCTAGATTAACCCAGATGTTCAGATCCAGGTGCCAATCACCCAAGTTAAATGTGCAGTGAAGATATACGTTAAGAGTAAAGACCTCTCCTATTTGAAACCTCATGGTGGGAAACAGAAATTCATATCTTGTTAAATCATCTTGGCAAGAGAAAAATAAGGTATTGAGCAGAGGTTCCCAAACAAGTGCGCAGGATGTACCACAACACTCAGATATTGTATTACAACATTTATTTTAGAAGAGAAGGCACTTACAATACAGAAAAAAAAATTGAAGAGGCACCGAAAGTGCAATTAGAATTAAAATGACAAAAAAAAAAAACAGTTTACCAGACAGAAAGAGCACCCTTCCCTGTTAACAATACAGTAATGGAAATAAGCTACAGGTGACTATGTTTTAAAACAGTTAGGGCTTTTTGATATAAAAAGATAAAAATTATTCTACTATTAATTTAAAAAAGCCTACACACAGCTGTAAAAGGTATCACGAGTTAGTGGTTCTTCTCAAACATTAAGCCGTTCAGTTCCTGCATTGTAAGAGGTCTTGGTACATTTCAATGAGGTGAGAAGCCTCTCTCTGGCCAGAAAGCAAAGCACCATGGGTAGTGGAATAATACTTTCTGTGAGTGGCCTCCCCCGAAAACATCACCTGCATAGGCTGAGATGAGAAAAGAAAGTCAGTGGAAGTTACAGAGTTCCATTGATTACAGCTCTGGGAAAGAGTCAAAAACATTTTATTGCCCTCATACACTCTCAGAATCAACACCCAAAATCTTGCGGGCATCCGGGGCAAAATTTCCAAAGAGATGGTCCATACCTACATGTCAAACAAGCAGCTGAGAGTATCAAATATATACTGGCTAGCATGCTTATGCCATCCTCTGAGCGCATGATTACACCATCCCATTGCAATATATCTACATAGCTTTATCGTCGCTGCTAATTCATTTTCTGCTTCTTACATCCCGAACAATGCCATCTTCATTGTATTCTTTTTGTGCATTAAGGTTAATTTTTCCCAATGTGCCAAGAAACATCCCAAAGCCACCATACACCTGGAATTAGAGAGCAGTGGCCTCTCCTTTGATTTTACAGCACCTCTCCCCACTGTATCTATGTGCTTGTTAAAAGGATCACGTATGAAAAATCTGATTCATCCAGAGATTTTATTAATTAAATTCTCCCACACATGAGAGAGATGAAGGGGGGGGAGGGGGGAGTTACATTGGCTTTGGGCCAATGAATTCCACAGGAAGTAGAGAGGTTCACAGAATTTAAACTATTCAAAATCTCAATGACACCTTTTAATAGGCACCTTTGCCCCTTGTAATGATACAAAGAAATGTTCAGCCAAAAGAAGAGATGGAATCACAGAAGCTGATTCGATAAGTCATCTCTCTAACCAGGGGATTTAAATCCGGAGACAAAGCAAGTAGCCTGGGAAATTGCTGACACCTCATGTATCTTCTTAGCGCTACATTCACTGAACAAGGACTACCTGAGAGGAACATTTATCATACACACTTGAATTCCCAATGCATGAGCTTCATAATAAGGGATATGATCTCTATATAGTATTAGCACAGCCACAGAAGTTCTCAAAACATTGCTCTGACGTAGTCTGAATTACCCTAAGGATAAGTCACAATTTAGGCCACGTTTAACACTCGTTCACAAATACAGAGATTCAAAGGCCAGATGGAACCACTTTGATCACTCATCTAGTCTGACTTCCCATACAATACGGCCCATGGAACGGCCCCAGAAGCAGATCTTTTCAAAACACATCCTATCCTCATTTTAAAATCATGGATGACGGAGAATCCACCACTACTCTTGCTAAATTGTTCCAGTGGTTGATTATACTCACTGTTCAAAATGTATGCCTTACTTTCAGTCGGAATTTGTCTAGCTTCAGTTTCCAGCCTTAGGAAATGATACATCTTTTTCTGCTAGATTGAAGTGTCCTTTATTATTATTAATATTTGTTCCCCATGTACCTTCTCTTTGTTAAGCTAAACAGACTGAGTTCTTTGAGTCTCTCTCTATAAGGCATGATTTTTTTTCTAACCCTTTAATCATTCTCGTGGCTTTCTCTGAACTTTCTCCAGTTTATCAACACCCTTCAACTGCAGGCACCAAAACTGGACACAGTCTTCCAGAAGCAGTCGCACTGAACCAAATATGGAGTAAAATAACCTCTTTACTCCTATTCCAGATTCCCCTTTATGCATCCCAAGATCACATTAAGTGCTTTGATCAAAGATGCACATTGGGAGCTCATATTCAATGATTATCCACCCTGACCCTCAAATGTTTTTCAGAGTCACTGCTTCCCGGGAACACTAGGAAGAAGGGTTGTGTTTTAAAAATGAGTAACCTGGCACTATTTAACACACCCCACTTCAAACAGGACTTTGCGTCTAGTCTGGACAGCGAAAGTAGTGTTCAAAAACACATGACCAACCTGAGACTCTCCTTTACCAGTGCCAGCCCCTGGCTGATGGGGAGCAAGTGTCCTAAGAACCTCTGTGTGTTCGATTCCCCCAAGCCACCCCCAAAAGCAGTAGTAAAAAGAACAAGCAGATAAAGCAGGATGGCAAAATCCCTCTGAATAAAATCAGCTCCAGAAGAGGGTTAAAATATTTGTAGGCAGAATTCCAGCAGGTGAAAGTAACGAAGAACTGCAAGGACAGGAAAATGTAGTGTGAAAGGGTGTGTGGAGGCACACACAGATCTTTATAAATACTGTAATAAAAGTAGGCTGGATGCCATGAAATCTAGTGACTTGAAAAATAGGAAATCTCCTTAATAAAGTCGTAACCGAACAATCTCTTTCCCATCCAAGTGCTTAATACTTACAACCGTCTTGGAGCTTTCAGTATAAGGCAGTGGCTTCGCGAGTTTCTCCACATCAGCCCCACTGGACCCCACTTGGGTGTAAGAATAGGATCCCCGGAAGTTGGGATTGCTGCCCCACGAGGATCGCAGGATACGTCGCGGTTTTGGAATGTTTGGATTCCCTGGGTCAAAACCAAAGGAGAAAAAACACAGTCCAGGGAAAAGCGGCTGCAACATCTATGTGCCAAAGGCTTGGGACACACGTGTCAGGGAGCCCAGCAATCTGCCCCTATAGTTAGTTCCCTCTTCAAATTTTTAAAATACAACTGTAAGTGCCTGTCCATGCTGAGCCTGACAACCACATGCAACAAACCTAAAATAACTCTCTTGGCAGGATGACCAGATAGCAAGGATGAAAAATCGGGACGGGGGTGGGCAGTAATAGGTGCCTATATAAAACAAGCCCTGAATATCGGGACTGTCCCTGTCAAATCAGGACATCTAGTCACCCTGGGGAAGAAGGAACTGGCTATTCTTCTGGTTCCAGCTCACCAATTGTAAGGAACATCTTGTATGTTTACAGGGCTGTAAAAGAATATTAGGCTGGGAGAACAACAGAAAGCCCCTTCACGTGGTGGCATAGGGGTACAAAATGTTTCTGATGACCAACTGGACTCACGTATAGTGCACAGGAACAAACACGCAAGACCTTCATTCTTGAACCGACACAGCCAAGGACCACCATTCAGCCATGTGGAGTTTTTAGTGACATTTCAAAGATAAGGCGAAGGAATTAAAAATACACTTTTCCAGGAAAAGAAGGAATGGGGCCAGCACTGGTTACAGGCAATGACTTGGGTTTGAAGTGAAAAACCTGATAAGTGTCTGGGCTGTGCAAAAATGAGAAGCCACGTTGTAAGATATCAGATTCGTCAGGGAAACGGCTGGCACATTTTATTTTTAAAGGTTGAGAATAGGCTGAGAGAACATATGGCAAGTGCCATTACACAATACAAATGCCGTTGTGCTCTGAACCCTCCTTGCTTAGCACATTCCAAAGCACTTACACAAAAGTCACACAATGCCAAGCCAAATAGGAGGAGGTGGTTAAAAATGAGCCTTTGTTGCCCTAGCATTGTAAAGGGTTCGTGTTCTCATTTCATATTGTCAAGGTGCCCAGCGGCCTGTAGGTGCAGGCGTCAACACAGAACAGAACAATAGTAAAAAGTCGATAACGCTAGGAACATGACGTTGCCCTTACAAAAAATACTGAATTTTAAATTGAGAATCATACAAAAGCAGGGCCAGAGGTTAGAAAGAGATCAGTTAGAGGCTGTAAGGGAGCGTGCAAACATACGAGAAGCCAGGGAGCTATCAAATTTGTGGAAGGAAGAGATCTGGGGGCATATCTAGTAGTATAAGATCAGTGTGTTTAACAAAGCAAAAAACCAACCTTGTATTTTCTTTCTGAAGATCTCCAAAAGCCCACCCTAAGCTTCAGTCTTCCTGTGACTGAAATAGCACCATTCCCATATCATGAACAGGAAACTGAAGCACAGAGAAATAAAGGGACTTGCCCATTGTCATACTGGAAGTGTTTGCGGCAGAGCCAGACACTGATCAGAGACCTCGTTACCCGTGACCCTGCTCTTTAGCCACTGTGCCGAAATCATCTTCCTCTTCGCAAGATAGCGGACATGTAGGTACACAGCAGTCTCTACTTGCATTTGACTGCAGCATTCACTCCACTTTTAATTTTAGAAACCTATTACATTAGGGGTGGGAAAGTATAGGGGGTGGGGAATGCTGGCCAAGAAACAGATTATTCCTCACTGCAGACAGACGGGGGCAGCTCTGTTTATGGGGAGATAGGAACATGCAAGACAAACTCTGCAAGCCACAACGGTGTAGCGCTCCCTTGGAGAGGAAGGAAACCAGTTAGGAATGCTGCCTCAACCTGGTTGGGAAGCAAAACTCAGCTGAAAATATATCAAGAAACTCATCTAACAGGATACGCTGATGACAATTTTTATCAATAGCTGGATATTCTGGCTTCTGTTTGTCTGATCCGCAGATCCAATAAATACATTGATGTGGATGTGGATGTGGAAACCCCTAAGAAGGGATCACAGATGCACTATTCAAATAGAGAGACGATGGATGGGCAAAGACATTGGCCATCGTTAACATGGGAGTATGTAACTCCAGGACTTCTTGATGTCAGCTGCCAGGGATGCAGAAGGTATACCCTCAGTGGTATTTACATATTAGTCCACCAAAGAGTATCACTCCAGGTCTCTACTGAAATCCTGTGCCACATGGGTCATCATACTGTTTGCAAAGTGTCCGCGTGGCTAATTTGTAAGGAGAGGAGTACATCTACAAATTACGGTCTCAAGCGCTCGAAGTTAAAGGCACCCAGAGGTAACTTGTCTTAAGTCAGGTTTCACCAGACAGGACCTGCTCGATGTGTGTCTTACAACAGACGTCTGTTCCTCAGAGTGAGTCAAATGCTAATGAGAAGATTGTGGGAACGTCAGGAGAAGACATTAACAGTAGGAAGTGAGGAGCAGGAGGAGAATCCAGTTTACAGGGAAAGAACAAACAACCGGTTTATGATATAGAAGAGTGCAAAGAGATGCTCTGCTATCCTCCCTCTGGGGAGACACGAAAGACGGGTCTGAAAAACACGGTGAGGACTTTGGGTGAGCAGCACCTTAATTAACGGGAGGACATTTTGCCAGCTACGATTAGGCTCTAGAATGTGTGTTATGATTTTATTTTATATGTAACCCTTTGTTTCCATTAATCCTACTCACTTCTTCCCGAAACACTGTCTTTTGTCAAACAAAGGTGTTCTTGTTTGCAGTGGAAACGTATCTAAGCGCTGTGCATTAAGTGGAGAGGAGATCCTGAGGTGAAACTGATAGGTTGGTAAAAACAACGAGAGTCCTGTGGCACCTTATAGACTAACAAATGTCTTCGGGCATAAGCTTTCGTGGGCTATAACCCCCTTCGTTAGGTTGGTGTGTACTATTCCCTTGGGAGTAGTGGAGCGATGAATTCTGGGAGTGCCCTGTGGATCAGGAGTGGGACGTGCCAGGCGGACACTCGGAGAACTCAGGAGCAGGAATGCATCTGTCACTAATTTGCAAAGGGACGGCAGAGCCGGTGTAGGCCGGGAGAGCTTGTGCTGCCTGTGGCTGGGAGCTGATACCGGACGGTCGCAGACAAAAGCTTCCTCATGCTAACGGCAGGTGGCAGTGATCCTGGAAAGTATCGCAAAGTGTATCCACTATTGTACCAGCAAGGGTCACATTTTTGACTGTACGGAGGGGGAATGTATGGAACCCAAACCAGCCTCTCTATTCTGTTTTCATACGACTAGTTTTGAGGCAAAGATACAGGGGTTTACAATACGCGTCCAGTGTACCGCAGTATAAGGGCCTGCTGGTGGTGTATGTATTTATGCAAGTAACTCCCAATGAAATCAAGTCGAGTTTTGCCTGAGAGTTTTGCAGTCCGTCGGCCTTGTAGCTTGATTACGAATGAACAGGCTCCACTGGTTTACTTCTTTGGGATCGGTTTCTTCGAGAAATGGGTCTAGAACTAAGTTGCTCAGAAAGTTGGGAGGTGTACTGATTTGGGGATTTAGGCCTCAGCGTAGTCTACGGAAAGCCTCATTCACTTCCAGGGGCCTTATACCAGGACTTTAGCTTGGTCCACTGTAGATTCAGGAGATAGCTAAGAAGTTCAGATCAAGAACCAGATTTTCCTAAAGCGTCAGACTTGTCAGATGTAGCTTGGAATATATTTTGGAACTGCATGCATGTTCATTGTACATCATTACGGGAAGTCCAGCAGTGTCAAAACTCTAACCCAAAGTCAAACTGAAAAGTATGAGAGGAGCTGAACATTTATTTTAGATTTTGCACTTGCAACAGTTGTGAAATTGAGAAAGTCTAAAAGTTGAAGGATATATGATGCAGAAAGAACAAACCACATTCCACAGGGAGGCCCAGCACGTGTCAGCATTAGAAACAATACTGCTTCAGCGAGAGAGGGATTTGGCAATAGGGCAGGTCTGACAGCTCCTTGCTGTAAACTTTAATGCCTCCTGGCTCCCAGAAATCCAAATTCTTGACGCTGAGAGCTCAGCCAACACAGAATGGGCACAAGGCCTCACACTGTCTAAAGCACCTGATTTTAATCAGATTTAGAGGACACCACGTTTTTCAGCCATCCAGCTGTGAATTACTGGACTCGTCCATGGTCCTCGGGGCAGCATAATCTAGAGAGCTTTCACGGCCATTACAGATAATCCACTACACTAATGTGCATATGAAATTTAAATTCCCAGAGACATATAAGAGCGGGAGGGGGAAACGGAAGGAGTTGGGTAGCTAATCTTACTTGTAAGAGGGTAGGTTCAAAGTAGGAGGGGAGGAAGGCTAAAGAATTTAGTTCCCACACAATAAATAATTTCAAAAAAGTTGGAAAGTTTTCAACAGGAGGAACAATGGCAATCAAGACTGTTTGGAAAGCATCATCATGGCATGTTAAGGCAGCCTGGCATTAAAAAAAGAGCCCCCACTTGTCTTACGCAAGGTAGTAGCTGACCTGTGCTAACCAGTAGGAAGAGCGATTTAGATTCAATATATACGGATGTTTTAAAGGAACCACTGCACTCTTATTTATAATCTCAGTGGAGGCTGGGATGGAGAGGAGAGAAATGGAATTCAGGCTGGGTTAACCTTACATTTCGAAGGTCCTGATGATGTAAAATTGAGCCTTTGCAGAGGTAAAAGAGCCTCTCTCCTCAAGACTCCTCTATTTATACATCCCAGGATCACATGAGCCCTTTCGATCATAGAATCACCCTGGGAGTCCAAGGTCAGCTGATTATCCACCCTGACCCCCAAATCTTTTTCAGAGTCACCACTTCCTGGGACAGGCCCTTCCCCATACAATGGGAGAATCACATATATTCCTTGTTCCTCAATCTATACTGTAGTGAGGGGGCATAGCCTCCCTCAGACACTGATAGGGAGGAACTCCACCCAGCCCCCGGGGCAGGCTCAGGGATGCCACACCCATGGAGCCAGGAGCAGGGCCGAGACAGGAACGCAAATTAAAAAGGGCAGGCCCTATGGCTCTGTCTGGGGAAGCTGCCAGAGAAGAAGGATGTCTCTCCCCCAGTGCTGGGACCTGAGCCTGACCGTGGCCCTGTGGAGGAGCTGCCCCAGGTGCCTACTGGCTGGAGCATCCTGTCCCCTACAAGCTAGAGGAGCTACCTGGCCCCTGCGACCTGGAGGATCTGCCTGACACCAGCCACATCGAGGGCTTGCTGGAGCCGTCCCTCGCATTCTATGCCGAGGAGGTGGACCATGACCTGGACCATGCGGGCACAGAAGTGGAGGAAGTAGTCCAGGGACAGCCAACCTCAGTCCGGCTGCGCTCAAGCCTGAGCACCAGCCAGCGAATTCCAGCTGGAGCCCCACCACTGAGCTGGGACATGGTGGAGTTGGGAGGTCCCACGTCCTCTTCCCACCTCAAATCTGGGCTGACCACCCCTCGGCCCAGGAAACCTCAATAGGCCATAGCCATCTTGCTTTGCCTGCCTGCCCTAACCAAGAGTTACTGACCCTTTGCTTGCTCTCTGCCTGAAGACCGAGGGCTACTGACTCCTTGGCTTGCCCTGTCTGAGGGCCAAGAGCTACTGACCCTTTGCTTGCCCGGCCCTAACTGAGGGCTGCTGATTCCTTGACTGCTCGCTGTGCCTAGGGCTAGAGACTGCACAGACACCTGTGACCTGCAAAAGGGACCAGGACCGCCACCTCAAATGCTAGTCCCTTATTGTAATTTCTGCACCCCATAGGAGCACAGAAGTGAGGAGGTGCGGCCGTCCTGCCAAACGGACAGGGAGGGACAGCCTGATCCCTTACACACATGGCTTACACTTAAATGTATTAAAATGCACATTGCTTGTGCCAAGTTTACCATGCAATCCGCACTGTCCTATGTAACGATGACCCGTGCTCTTCATGATTAACCAGTTCTCTAATTTTTGTGCCGGCTGCAAATTTTATCAGTGATGATTTTATGTTGCCTTCCAGGTTTCCAATAAACATGTTAAATAGTGTAAGGTCAAGAACCGATCTCAGTCCAACCCCACTAGACACACATTGACTCCATGATGATTTATATTCGTGTTTCCACAGCGCCTTTCATCTGAGGATTTCCCAGAGCTTTGCAAACACGAATGAAATACGTCTCACAAACCTACTCGGCTAAACTGGACAAATAATGTGGAATTGACAAAGAGACTGTTACAGCCTCAATTTTTTAAAGTCACTAATTTGGGGTGCCTCCGTTTTTGGGAGCGCTCTGATTTCCATTCGTGTACCAACTACCAGCAGCTACCATTGAATAGAAGAGTGCTGAAAGCCTCTGAAAAAGGGAGGCTCTGGGTGGCTCATTTTTGAAAATTTAGTCCCATGTGACTAACACATGGTCATACAGTGAGTGGGAGTCAGGGACAGAATCCAAATGCTTCAGATCAGGTGTTCCCAACCTTTTTGGCTTGAGGGCCACAGATATCATTTTTACAGCCCTGAAGAGCCACCCGTCTCCACCAACAGCTTCCCCACTCCCATCGCCCCCCTCCTCCCCGGCAAGCAGTCTGCCTCCTTGCTGATCTCCTGTCTCCCTGGCTGCAGCAGGGAAACCACACATGTCCTGTGCACTCCACCTGGGGCCCTAGGCCAGTGGTTTTCAAACTTTTTTTCTCAGGACCCAGTTGAAAAAAAAGATATATGCATGCGACCCAACAATTACTTCTTTCAGCAATGCATTCCAACGGCAGCAAGGAATGCCACGACCCAGGGCCTGAGGGTCTGCAACCTAGTACTGGGTCCCAACCGATGATTTGAAAACCCCTGCCCTAGGCAGTGGCTCCTTTCTGTAGCCAGGGGGGCAAAAGATGAGTGTTCCCCTCCCTCTGGCTCCAGCCAGGACCCAGGGTCTATGAATCTAGGCAGAGCTCCCCGCTAAAGATGGGGGGTGGGAGCGCTGATCTCCCATCATCCCCTTGGCTGCAGCAAGGAGCCTGCACAGTCTTGTAGCCCACAGAAATGTGCTCCACCTGGGTCCTTAGGCAGTGGCTCCCTTCTGTAACCAGCAGGAAAGGAGCTGCAGGCCACTTTGAAAGCCCTCACGGGACTTTTTTGGCCCCCGGGCCACAGGTTGGGAACCACTGCCTCAGATGGTCTCAACTGGCATAACTCCACTGAATTATGAATTGAATGCAGCTATGCTGATTTATACCAGCTGAGGATCTGGCCCCAGGAATCCTGCAGGCAATGTGTTGCTGTAGCTGTTACAGCTGATGAAAGATACTGGAGATTGAAAAAAAGGCATCTAGAGTCTGACTGCACTCAACCTACCACTTGATGTAGCATGCTCCAGTTTCCAGCACCCTCACGGTATAAATAGCTCTCTAAATACACTCAAGTCTTTACAGCAGTGGCACTTAGTTACGTATACAGAGCGCATCTCCGCAGCAGGTGCTCCTCAAGCACCTGCACATCCTTCCGAAAGGAACAACAAGCCAAGGAGCCATTGATTACTTCACCATATTTCCTTCCTCTGGGTCCCCAAAACCCATCCCTTTCTTCCACACCCACAAAAGGAATAAGAGCATTGCTGACCTGTAAATTTACGTAGCATCTCAGTGCACGTTTCCGCCACGGTTTCATCGTCATACTTCTCCATGATCAAAGCCTCCTCCCCACAGATCCAGCCACTCAGCACATAGCCGTACCGCTCCGGTGGGTAGAGGACATCAAAACTGCAGATCTTCTTGTACCACAGCTCCTCGGGGTAAGTCAAACTCTCACTCTCTGCTTCATCCTCCCAGACGAACTGGATGCTGTTGCATTCAGGACTCCAGAAGGGCTCTTCAAACTCCAGGAAGATCTTGTCAGTTGTACTAATGCCCAGTTTCTGAATGGCCATCACCTTCTCCTCAGGCAGGCCAGGGTGGAACATGCTCTCATGGTACTTCTTCAGGACCCCCAGCGATACGGTCACGATGACGTGGTCGGCAAGGATGAATTCACAGTCCTCACACTCCACGCAGACACGATACCCTTGGTCCTCCTCGGGGCGGTCGCTGTTGTGGTCAGCCACGCGGTCAATCTCCTTGCTCACCAATTGGTTCCAGTGGATGCACTTAACCGGCTTGCGGAGCTGGATGAGGGACTCTGGAATGGAGCGGGCCAGGATCTCCACAATCTTGATAAAACCACAAGGAATGACGTGATGGGCCCCAGGGATTTCAGTCCATTCTCCGAATTCGCTGAGCGAGACCTCGTCCATGCTATGGGAACTGCTCTCGCAACTCTCCACCTAGAGAAAGCAACACAAAACCACATTTCCACAGAGCCATCCAACTCACCATGGAGCAAACAGAAAGGACAAGATATCAGGAGGGATGGGAAGAGAACCCAGGAGTCCTGAGTCCTAGACCCTTACACTGGGTTACACTGACACTTTTTAGTCCAGCACCAGATAGTCAAAGGGCTGGACAAAAGAAATCACTTGTTACAGAATCATAGGAGAATAGTGTTGGAAGGGGGGTCATCTAGTCCAACCCCTGCTCACAGCAGGACCAATCCCACCTAAACCGTCCCAGCCAGGACTTTGTCAAGCCACAACTTTAAAACCTCTAAGGATGGAGATTCCACCACCTCCTAGCTAACTCACTCCTGTTCTTCACTACCCTCCTAGGGAAAAAGATTTTCCTAATATCCAACCTAGATTTCCCCCACCGCAACTTGAGACCATTGCTCTTAGTTCTGTCCTCTATTATACTACCTATCAACTCTCTCTCTCACTGAGGACCAATGGAATGCGTTCTACAGGACTCCAATGGCCTAGAGTTGCTGTATGGGTTATAGCAACACTGGAAAGTTCAAACCTTCTCCATGATGTTGGCCCAAGGCCGTGGCCACTTTTGATTATATAAAAATCCCACTGGGCTTTTCTGTTAGAAAGGGGATGGGGGAGCACTGAACAGGGATCAGCTATGACGTGGTGATCAAGCAGAAGCTGAGGCCATGTTATTTAAACACTTTTTCACCAGCCAACATTGACAGAGATCTCATTCCATAAAAAGACATTAACACAGGCCTCGACAAATCTGTTTGTGGTCGCCATGGTGATCAGTTTTAATAGCCTGTCGCCTAGCTCCACTGCAGAAATGTAATGGAGGAGCACCTCCTGGCGATTAAAAGTAAAATTGCAGGCATTTAGCTGTGAGCCATTTTTGTCCACCACTGCATTAACAGAATAAAAAGGTTTCAAAGCCATCTACTCACAGGCAGATCTTAGCATGCCATGAAAATTATCATTAAACTAGCTAATGATCTGAGAGGACATGTGCCAGTGGTCAGCCATGTGGGAGGAGAAGACATGGTGAGATTGGGAGCCTGATCTTACATGTTCTTCAATCAGCAAAGCCTAGAGGAGCAAAGTTTTGGGGATCCCCATCAGAAAGGGTAAGCGCAGCTACTGCTACCATTGATCTCACTGTTTGAGGGCAGGATGTTAGGCCTGCTTCTTGTGGTCAGCTTCCAGTGATTAATTGGGGTCTAAGGCATGGTGCCCTTAAAATCGTTCCAATCAATCTTCTAGGTTTCTAATTGCTGGATCTGATCCCTCTACATTGCTGCACCTTCTAACCCAAGGGTCAGCAACCCGAAAGATATGAAGAGCTGTTTTTAAAAACTCCTTCAATAACCAAGTGTTTTGAGAGCCACAATAGCTGTAGCCTTCTGGTGGTGGGAGCTGGGAGGTTGGCCAGGGTACCTGCTGCAGGGTCCACTGGCAGGGGTGAGCGAGCATTGAGCCAAAAGCGGGCCCCCCACAGGAAGTCCAGAGCCTGGCACAGGCTGCCCGCAGGGTCCCCCAGTAGCAGGATGAGGCCCAGAGCTGCAAAGGGGCAGCCAAAGAGCCGCATACGGCTCTGGAGTCACAGGTTATAGACCCCTGTTCTAACCTATTGGCTAAACTTTTCTAAGCTGTGCTTTATACGCTTGGCACAGCCTGCCTCCTCACCATGGCGCATTAGGAGGAGCGTGTCCTCCCACCGTCAGCATGCCCAGGTGGTCACAGGGATTCCAGACCCACACTGTCAATTTATTACTTTAAAACAGCCAAGGCTGTGCTAAGCACTTCACCGGCCGAAAGGATAAGTAAATACCTTAAAGAAAATACAACCTATGGCCCTTCTAGGTGCCTTCAATGAGGCTATCCTGGGGTATGGAGGGTCCAGCTGAAGGGTCTAGACCAATAAATTTAACCACATCCTTTCCCTAAGCACATGTCCACTGCGACACATAGCGCCCAACTCCCATGCAAGTCTGCCTTCATTTTCTAATCCATCCTGACAGTCCCAAAGAGTCTTGACAACTTTAAGAGAGAGATTAACACAGTAAATATTTATATCATTTATATTTTGGGGTTTGTCCTTTTTAGGGTTTAAATTACACTATAGTACTTAGAACAATGGACAAGTGCGTCATCAATTCTAAAGATTCCTCTCATCGGCATAAAATCTGAACACCTATTGGCTTAATTAGACTGGCAGAATGACGTCCATGACAGAGAACAGGCAGCCTTGGTCTCTAACCTCAGACGGCAGAGCATCCTACAACCTAGGGAAGAAGAGCAGAGACTTTAAAATGTAAGTTGTACTGGCTCTGGGGGGGGGAAAAGCCTTGTCAAATCTAAATAAATAAAAGCAAGTTATTACAACGGATTCAGCACCAAAATTACAGAAGGAATCGGAGGCAAAATGCAACGATCCAGAGTAGAATTTGGTCAAGACAACGGAGTCAACACCCATTCTCTTACCAGAAAGGCCCTGGGTTCATTCATGACACACATGGCCGTTAGCGATTCAATAATAACTCAAAGGGAAGATAGCCACAGCAGCTCTGCCAGGCTCCCTGTGTGATCGCAGGTCTCTCTCTGCCTCAGTTTCCCATCTGCACACTACGAATCCGTACACTTACCTACCATGCCAGAGTTCTGAATGTGGGACTCCCCCCCCCTCCATAAGCCCTTAATTCACATTACAATTTCCAAACACAACAGCCAAATCATTACCGTCTATTATGTGTTGAGTGGCTGGTGCTGCTGAAGCACTGCCAGCAGATGGATGGAAACGATTGTTCCTTCTGTTTGGCACTGGTGAGGCCATGTGTGGAGTACTGTGTCCAGTTTTGGGCCCCCAGCTACAGGAAGGATGTGGACAAATTGGACAGAGTCCAGCGGAGGGCAACAAAAAGCATTGAGGGGCTGGAGCATATGACTGATGATGAGAGGTCAAGGAAAGTAGGGATGCTGAGTCCGCAGAAGAGAAGAGTGAGGGGGGATTTGATAGCAGCCTTCAACTACCTGAAAGGGGGTTCCAGGGAGGATGGAGCTGGGCTGTTCTCATTGGTGGCAGAGGACAGAAGTTGGAGTAATGGTCTCAAGTTGCAGTGGGGAAGGTCTAGGTTGGAGATTAGGAAAAACTTTCTCACGAGGAGGAGGGTGACGCACAGGAATGGGTTACCTAGGGAGGTGGTGGAATCTCCAACCTTAGAGATTTGTAAAGCTCGACTTGACAAAGCCCTGAGTGAGCTGATTTAGTTGGGGTTGTTCCTGCTTTCAGCAGGAGCTTAGACTAGATGACCTTCTGAGGTCCTGTCCACCCTAATCTTCTATGATAAGTCCCAGCCCTAAGAAAAGTTCCAGAGAAAGCAGGATCTAGTTGGTAAGCAGGATGGAGGAACTAGTGAACGCATGCATTTACACAATTTACCTTTGAGTTGACTCTGCTCCCTTTACAAACGAAGGGTAAAATGCTTTGGAATTTAGCGTGCAGGGTTGCCCCAATAACGGGTTATCATAGTTAACCTCCCTGATTTGCAAGTTCTGACAAAAGGGGATAAAGGATACTAAGCCTGCAGCATGTGGCCGAGGTATGGGCCAAAAAGGTGCCCGTTCCTAAATGGACATGACAGTATGCTATCTTTGGTCGGTAAGTGGGAGAACTGAGGACTGAATGCTATAATGCGACAATGAAGAATTTAAATGAACTGATGAGACAACCTATCTGGCTGGCCCATTGTGGAGATGTCCAGTTAATGAGGAAAATTTAATATATGAATGAGAACTATTCCATCTGCAAAGATGACAAACACTGTAATTCCCCGGTGATCACTGAGTCTCTTAGCCAGGTCTCTAATATCCCATAATCGAGCTGCCTTTTTTTGAACGTACCTTAAGATATTGCTGAATCATGGCTAGTTTTAGCTTCTTTGTGTTCTCCGCGTCATCTGGATCTGCTTTGATGCGCTTGCGCACCACATCTCGTGTGAAGACGCCCACACTATTCTGGCTCTCAGCATTGACTGGTTTACCACGTTGAAAGAACTCCTGAGTCAGGTTATAGACCTGCCAGAGACAGGACAGAAAGAGGGAGAGGGTAACTCGCAGCAAGTAGCTTGAGCATGCAGAATCCAAGCCTGGAGCAGGGCACAGGTTTGCCAGCCTCCAGGATTGTCCTGGAGTCTCTAGGAATTAAAAATTAATCTTTAATAAAAGATTATGTCATGGGATGAAACCTCCAGAAATATGTCCAACCAAAATTGGCAACCCTCTTTAACCAGGCAATCCTCTTCATCCAGGATTGGTTTGTTCAGGCCACCCCACTGTATGAGAGACATAACTGGAGGCTCAAGTTTAAAAGATGCCAGATGGCTTTAGGTATTTATTTTATTACATTCTGCCCCTCACAGCAGGCGCATAGCCCAGCAAGATTTGCTGGCCAGACCCCCGATTCTCTAGGATGGGGTAGGCAGCTTCTAGTCACAGGACCGAAAGCTGAGATCTGGCCCACCCATCGCAGCACCCAGCAAGGGCACAAATTTCTCTGCTGCGGCTGTGGGACCCAGCCAGCAGCCGATGGCCGTAGCCACAAGTGGAGCAGCACCAGCACCTCTGCTCCACTCACGGCTGCAGCTACCAGCTGCTGGCCAGACCCCACAGCTGCAGCAGAGTAATTCGCACCACTGTTGGGCGCTGTGATGGGCCGGCCAGATCTTCAAGTGGGCAGGCCCCAGCCCACCCAGGCCCACCTGTGGCTACATCCCTGCTTCACAGGATGTACCTACAGCCCTGCTAGTCAGCAGAGGATAGCAAACCAGAGGGTCCCAGACAAAATGGGACCTAACTAAAATATTCTCTAGTCACTATTTAGAAACACAATATGTCTGTCACTTCTCCAAAAACGTCAGAGTTTCACCACTACCTTCCACTGGATGAAGGGACAGACCTTCCTCTGCAATCATGACACCGTCAAGCGGCTAGATCCTGTTGTTCAAGCTACAGTACGGATGATGCTACTGTGTCTGTGATCCAGTTGCCCTCTAATGGTTGCAGATCAGAGAGTACCATGTCTGTACTACTGGACAGGGAGGGGTGACGTTTGGATTTTTGCTAAGGTGAGAATAAGGTGGAGAATGTTGGTTTGAGGGACTGGCTTCGTTTGTAGAGAGAGAGACTGTGTTTGTTGGAGCTGATTTTGCGTTTGTCGAACTGTGTCACAACCCCATCACACGTTCTGAGACGACACCAGTCTAGCTGTGAATGGGGATCCATCCACTCAATACTACATGCTTTAACACCCCTGGATCTGGGTAGTGACTGGCCATTGTATCTAGGTCTGGATCTCTCAGGTGCAAACCCCATGTCTTGGGCAATGGGATTCCACAGTCTAGCCACCTAGTCCTCTAGAGCCCTCACCAGATCTGTGGTTTGCGATAAACTCCTGAACGCAATTCCCTTCAATGTCCCTTTGATACGGTTTCCCACAGCATTCTCGTCTGCAAGTTAAGGAAGTATGGGTTGGACGAGTGGACCGTAAGGTGGATAGAAAACTGGCTAGATCAACGGGCTCAGCGGGTAAGAATCAATGGCTCAATGTCTAGTTGGCAACTGGTAACGAGTGGAGTGCCCCAGGGGTCGGTCGTGGGGCCGGTTCTGTTCAACATCTTCATTAATGATCTTGATGATGGAATAGACTGCGTGCTTAGTAAGTTCATGGATGACACCAAGCTGGGGGGAATGGTAGATACTCTGGAAGGCAGGGATAGGATCCAGGGAGACTTGGACAAATTGGAACACTGGGCCGAAAGAAACCTCATGAAGTTCAACAAAGACAAGTGCAAAGTCCTGCACTTAGGACGGAAAAATTCCATGCATTGCTACAGGCTGGGGACCGATCAGCTAAGTAGCAGCACTGTAGAAAAGGACCTGGGGGCTATGGTGGACGGGAAGATGAATATGAGCCAACAGTGTGCCCTTGTTGCCAAAAAGGCCAATGGCATATTAGGCTGCATCAGTAGGAGTATTGCCAGCAGATCAACGGATGTGATAATTCTCCTCTATTCAACGCTGGTCAGGCCGCATCTGGAATACTATGTCCAGTTTTGGGCTCCCCACTACAGAAAGGATGTGGACAAATTAGAAAGAGTCCAGCGGAGGGCAACAAAAATGATTAGGGGGCTGGGGTACATGACTTATGAGGAGAGACTGAAGGAAGTAGGCTTATTTAGTCTACAGAAGAGAAGACTGAAGGGAGATTTGATAGCAACCTTCAACTACTTGAAGGGGTGCTCCAAAGAGGAGGGAGCTAGGCTGTTCTCGAGGTTAACAGAGGACAGAACAAGGAGCAATGGTTTCAAATTACAGCTGGGGAGGTCAAGGTTGGATATTAGGAAAACTTTCTCACTAGGAGGGTGGTGAAGCATTGGAATGGGCTATCTAGGGAGGTGGTAGAATCTCCATCTTTGGAGATTTTTAAGGCTCGGTTAGACAAAACCCTGGCTGGGGTGATTTAGGGGGAGTGGTCCTGCTCTTTAGCAGGGGGTTGGACTAGATGACCTCGTGTGGTCCCTTCCATCTCTATGATTCTACAATTCTATGATTCCTCACCTTCTCTGGTCTGACCACCTTGTTTCTGGGCGTCGGAATGGCTTTCTATGCATACAGCCCATTCCCTTTGGAAAGACAGCCTCTCACACTTTTCTTCCCCGTGAACTTTTGCTGAGGAATTCCCAGGTTTTAAAACACACCCACCTCCGCCAAGCTTCTAAGCAGAGAATTGTTCCATATCAATGATACTGCTCCTAGCAAAAACCATGGTTCCATAGAGGTATAAGACATTAAGTGTTGATAACCACTGATTACACCTTTCCAGTTTCCTAGACACAACCTCTCTCTATGGTGTCAAGTTCCTGCTGCAAATGAACATTGAAAATGTTAAATTCCAAATGGCAGCTGAAACACAACATGACCCAGCCCCTAAAAGACTATATTTTAAAATAATTTATCCAGGAGGCCAATAGTCTGGAACAGACTCTCATGCTGAAATCAAAATACAAACGTGTGAATGATTCACCAGTAGGCTGCGCCACTCGTCTGGTTTTAAACCGGACAGTCCCCTTTTTGGGTGGTTTGTCCCCATCCAGTAATGAGACAAAAGTAAACTTTGTTTTGTCTGGTATCAAAGGGGAGACCCCACTCTGAAGAGCATATTGTCCTACCCCTGCCAGCATGACCAGGATGGTATGCTCCTCAAAATGATGTCCCCCTTGCATATACATGCCAGCAGGAGCATCCCTCATCTTCCCATTCCCAGGAGTACTGGAATGTCTGGTATTCCAGGAATGTGGAGTGGCCACCCTAGTCACAAGTGACCACTAGTGCATGGTCAAGAATCATCCGAGTTTCCAGTTGAGATTGGTCAACTGGCTGAATCTCCCACCATTTCATACATGCATGCCTTCCAAGGCAGAAGGGACCACTGTGATCATCCCAGCTAACTTCCTGTACAACACAGGCTTTAGAACTCCCCTAACATCATTCCTAGAGCAGAAATTTTTAAAAAAATTCCTATCTTTATTTTATAATTGTCAATGATGGAGAATCCTCCATAGACCTCGATAAACTGTTCCAATGGTTAATTGCCCTGATTGTTAAAAAATGTGCAACTTATTTGTTGTACTGAAATTTGTCTAGTTTCAACTTCTAGCCGCTGGATTAAATTACACCTTTCTCTGCTAGACTAAAGAGCCCGTTATCAAATATCTGTTTCATATGTAGGTACTTGTAGACTGTAATCAAGTCACCCCTTAACTTTTTTTGTTGTTGTTAAGCTAAATAGATGGAGCTTCTTGTACTTCTCACTATAAAGGCATGTTTTCTAATCATTCTCCTTGCTCTTCTCTGAACCCTCTCCAATTTATCAAAATCCTTCTTGAATTGTGGGCACTGGAACTGGGTACTCTAGTCTACCATTGCCAAATACAGAGGTAAAATAACTTGTATACTACTAAAGATCCCCATTTATGCATCCAAGGGCTGCATTAGTCCTTTTGACTACTAACTTGCATTGTTCAGCATGTTTCCTGTGCAGCTGATTATCCACCACAACCCACAGATCTCTTCCAGAGTCACTGCTTCCCGGGACAAAATCACCCATCCTGAAAGCATGACCTACATTCTTTGTTCCTTGATGTATATATTTATATTTGGCTGTGGTGCATATTGTTTGCTGCCCAGCTTTCCAAGCAATCCAGACCAAAGGGTAAAATGACCCATGCTCTTCATTATTTATCAGTCCCCCAGTTTTTCTGTCATCTGCAAAATATCGGTGGTGATTTGATGTTTTCTTCTAGCTCACTGATAAAAATGTTAAATAGCATAGGGCTAACCACTGATCCCTGCACATTAGAAACACACCCGTTTGATGATTCACCATTGGAGACCTATCAGTTAGCCAGCTTTTAATCCATGTCATGTGTGCCACGTCAATTTTATAACTTTCTAATTTTTTAATAAAAAAAAAAGTCGCATGGCATCAATTCAAATGCACCACAGAAATCTAGGAATATTAGTTCAGCACTATTCCCTTTATTGAGCAATTCTATGATCTGATCAAAAGACATCGAGTTAGATTTCTTTTGTTGGCAACGGTGCTTCATATAACATGATGAACCAACGAACTGCACCATTGTTACTGCTGGTGAGGAGGAAGCTGTTATTTAAACACCACCACCTGCTTGTGCCTGTGTGGTGTAATTATCAAATCTTCTCTTTAGATGATTCCAAGAACCCCTCACCTGTGATTCCTGGTACTTCATATCACAGAAAAAAATTACCCAAACGAAGACACCCAAGAAAACCCTTTAAAATGCATCACAGAAGTACAACTGATCCCAGGAATAACTTGTTCCAAAGGGGTAGCCGTGTTAGTCTAGTTCAGCAAAACAAACAAGGAGTTCTGTGGCACTTTTAAAAGCTAACAAATTTATCACATGAGCTTTCGCAGGAGAAAATCCCACTTCGTCAGACATCTTCAATCATCTGACAAAGTGGGATTTTAGCCCACAAAAGCTCATGCGATAAATAAATTTCTTAGTCTTTAAAAGTGCCCACAGGACTCAGGAGTAACTTGTTTGTCTTCTAGACGCTGTTCTTCCTTCTTATTTATATACAACACAGTGAAACACAGTACTTTATAAGCAGAGAGACAGGATCTCTGGCTGGAGAGCTTTTCCTCTTGAAGGTATTTGGATGATAATTACCGACTTCTCTGATGGACCTGGATATTAATGGTTTCAATATACGAGTGATGAGGAGTAATTATGGAAAACAGTTCAAACTCATTGCCCCCTGCAATTTCTGTTCAGAAGGGAAGTAGGAGGATCCTGACATGTCCATCCCTATGGCTTGTAATAAGAAGCACAGGGACTACCAGAGGCCACATGTTTTCTCCCACTCACCACTGCCACGGCTGGTCCCCATGTTCTCTCCCAATCCCCACCAACAACTACACAGATCTGGCTCCCAGCGAGCAGTGTGACAGACAAAAGTTACTGCAGAGGAAGAGAACGGATCTGCTGGTCTCAGAACGGAGAGGTTGGCAGTTACGTGGCCAGACTTACGGACCACTGGCTTTGGGAGTTTTCAGAAGCCAGAGGATTCAGCATGTACCTTGACATGGAAGGACTGATATTTGCCATGAATTTTCCTTGAAACCCTCGCAACTATTAATGTAGCTGTCGCTGTCTGGCCTGCCTCCAGGCACAGGAGAGCTCACCTGAAACTTTTGTTCAAGCTATTTGTGCAGTCATTTGGTTGCTAGAAATCTCTGAGAAAAAACAGATGAGTTTGGCAAAATGCAATCAGCAACAGGGACTATGATATCAAACTGACCTTCTAGTTCTCAGGACGAAGATACGAGGGGGTGGGGAGAGGCTGGATGTTTCCTTTTTGCTTTTGTGTACTGCCCCTGTTGTGACAGTAATTTGATGTGGGGAGGGTTGCTTTGAAGTTTTATTTAATAAATGAACAGAGAGAAAGGAGACAGGAAGTGAACTGGGGGAGGAGAGGGGAAAAAACTAAAAGGATGGAGGAATGCCAGAAGAAACCAAAACATAGCAAAAGAAAAACAAATGATGAGAAAGGAAGAAACACAGAAGAGAATAAGGAAACTGGTAGAAAACAGGAAAAGAGAAGGGACCGTAGGGGTGTGGACTGAGGCACGGAGCTGTGTAGGGGTTTCAGAAATAGAAAGGTCGGGAGTCCTTAGCGATGGAGGAGGAAATGGTAACGCCCCCCTCCCTCCACATCAAAAGTATTGTGGAATTTCCACATACTGCAATTCGTGGGCCTATCACGGCACAGATTTCTGAGGTCTAACCACTTCCAACAAGCACAGCTAAAAGCTGCCACAGACCTTGCCTCAGCATAATGAAGCTCAGCTTTCATAAGCTGATTGCAGACTATAAGCAGATAACACGTTCACAAGAAAAGCAAAGCTGTATTCAAATCCAGTTACCGTTTGGCTTCACGACTGAATTAGCCATAGGCGTGTTTTCATTGTCCATTGTATTATTCCCTGGGCACCAGAGGAAAGAAGAGAAATGCACATTTCTCCCTCGGTGGGGAAAATACCAAATCAGTTTTTTTTCTGTCATCCAGCTGGTCAGAAGACAGCAAAATATCATCCTCCGTATTTACTACAGTAGCACCACAGAGCCTCCGTCAAGTGCCTGCACTGCTCAATGGAGAGCTAAATGATTTGTGAACGGCAGCTCATTTGGCAGCAATTTGACAAGAAGCAAGACTGGAAATGTCAGGAGATTCTTACAGTGACGTCTCTCTGAGGCCAGGTACACACGGCTGACTTGTCCTGCAATGAAGTTGTTGCGGGACAAGCAAGTGTTATAACTCTAACGCTTTCCCCCATCCACACAGCACTCCTTGTAACGAAAAGGGGCGTTCCCACGTTCCTTGGAATTTTTGTTAGAAGGAGCAGTGCATGATGGGCATCTATCCCACCATGCACTGCTGCAGACAGCCTTTGGGCTGGCAGTGGGGCTGCTTCCACCCCCCTTCTCCCACAGGGCTGTAGGGCTGCCCGGGGGGTTCCCTAGGGCTGCCCTGCTCTGCTGGAGCCCCACTGGGGGGGGCTGTTCCCCCAGGAGCGGGGCTCAAGCCACAGGCGGAAGCAGAGCCCCAGCCCTGGGGAAGCTCTGCAGCAGCAGGGCTTCCCCAAGGCCGGGGC
>ML685850.1:5754598-5815328 GCA_007922175.1 Pelusios castaneus | reverse complement strand
TCGGAAGCCACCAGCCCAGGTAGCCAGTCCCCGGGAGCCACCGGGGTTCCTGGTGGCTCCAAGAGCAGCAGAGCTCCTGTGGCAGGAGCTCCGCTACTTGTCAATTTCACTGCTCTGCTAGAAGAGTGAAATTGACAAGTCTGACAGCTCCACTGTGCCAGAGTGGCCTCGACTGGCGCTCTGGGACGTTTCCGGAGGCTGTAAAAAGTGCAAAGAACGTACACACTGGCTCTACTGCCGACCAGCTGTTCCGTGGTAAGTCTAACCACGCTCGTTTAGGTGGTTTACTTGTTGCGCAGCAAGAGGGCTGATAAGGATGTAGTGTGTCCAAGCCCTTAATAACACACCAAGTATTGAGCGACTTTAGGGCTGAACCCACTTCCTAAATCTGCCTGTGGAACAGGATATTATGCTTCTAATGATGGAAAGAATCTGCACATGAGTATGTTCACACACACACTTAATAAGAATTTCTAATAAAAGAAGGAACAGAATTGTATTCAATGGAGATACTTTGAGGCTGCCTCTTAAGACTAAAAGCTGCTCACAGCTGCAACACCAGCGAGCGTACCAGACCACACAAAGTTACTGGGAAATGGCATTTTTGAAACACGGGACATAGAAAATTCTTCTAACACCTCACTTTAATTTTTTTGTTGCGACATAGTTCCAAAGCACACCAGAGGGACTCCAAACACGATTGATATCAAAGAGCATGGTCGCTCAAAGGACAGCTCTAACATCCCAGCATACAAGGCGGAGTGAAGAACTGAGCAAACTCTCCTCAGAGGCAGGGAAGAAGAAATGGGCCTCCTTGCATGCCCCAACTCAGCAAATCTGGGTCATTTCATACTAGGAGCAGAAGGACATTCAAGAACCCTCCAGAGGACTCTGCCAACAGCCCCTTCTCCGTCCCACTGAAAGGGGTCGAGTATGTGCGTCTCCACTCATCGCAACCCCGGTGTGTACCTCAGGGAAAGCGTCGGTCTCAGTCAGGGAGGCCAGAGGTTGAGGAGCGAATTTTCAAAGTGATTCAGTGCTGAATCAGGAAGGTCAGGCTAGCATCTCTCAATCTGCACCGCTCCCTACCAACTGTCAGAACTCACCTCAAGCGCTCTTTCTGACTCAGCTTTAAAACCAAGGGCTTGATTTACACCACAGTCCCATGAACATTTTACCTAGTGTAACCACCATTCAAACCAGGCCGTCGGTTTCTAGTGGGCCAGGCAAAGAGCTGTGTGAAAACCTCTGGTGTAGGAGGCCAGAGTTCAGTCCTGAGCTGGCCTGCGGGGAAGTGAACTTAGTCATCCTCCAGCAACTTCCTTCGCCCACCAACTGTTTAATCAGGGGAATACCAAATGACTCTGCAACCACAAACTACAGTAGCCAGCTGCCTCTGCCAGAAAAAGGGTCACGTTAACGGAGCTTTCCGTGCTTTGTTTTCACTGCACGAGAGGCATGTTTTGAAACTAAAGAACAGACTCCTAGACTCTGTGGTACTTACGTTGTTATTGTTAACCATATAAAATCCTAGCAGAGACACGGGCCTGGCATTTTTACCTCGAGGGAGCTAGTCACGGTTAACACTACACCGCCCCCTCATCTAGGGTTTACCTCACCTCGCTGCGTCAAGGTGGAAATTACTTGTGCTTTGCCCCACTAGAATTTTACATCGATGAAAACACACGTGTCCTAGTGATGAAGGGGAGACTAAGGAGATTAAAAGGGTTAAAAGTGAGGGTTAAAAGGGGTTTGGAGATCAGCCTGTGAGAGAAAGGTATGTCAGGACCCTGGAGATGACCTGTGAGGGAAAGCTGAATATGTCACATGCACCCAGTTTTCAGATTCGCCTTACCATTGTTTTAGTGAGGCGGTTGTTTGCTCAGAGTGGCTTTAGGAGTGCTGTAAAATGCCCCCACATACCATCCCACCAACTAATGAAGAAGAGATTCAAGGTGAAGCACTCTTTTTCATTCCCCCTCCATTTAATTATAAATGTAGCACAAGAACCTGCAAATCTTCCAGAGCAGAAAAATGACAAGGAACCCAGACAATAAAAAAATGTAAAAGCTAAAAGGAATGCAGCATGCTAACTCCGTTTGTGTGAAAAGAGAAACACATTCTCCTCTGTGCACTATGCAAGAATAAAGGTCCTGAAACCACAAACACACTATACACTGTCCTGTATATTTCATCCATCAGTGAGTGTGTTTGTACATTACACATTCAGTTTCTTTTGCAATTTGGGATCTTAGTCCCAGGCAACTGAGGGTTGGTTTATGTCCTAAAATAAGAGTGCTGATATCCCCTATAAATTTTTATCCCTGCAAGTGTAACTGCAGATGTATTTACTACTCATATAAATATCAAATTCTTTTATGACTCTTAGCTCTCAGTCATAAGGTTAGCTTGTGGTAGTGGCAAACCAATTCAATTATGCATTACCTAAAAATGATCACCTTGAAGTTTGTCGCTTTCTAGTTTTTCTGGCACGCCCGATTCTTGTATTGTGAGAAAAGGTAACCCGCACTGTCAAATGGACTTTCTTTCCACCATTCACTTTGTATCCCTCAGTAAACTTTCATCAGTCTTCTCTCTAAAGTCTTCTCTCTTCTATAACATTCATCTCTTTTTCTTCACATCTCATTTACAGGTCATTCTAGGCCTCTAATCATTTTCATTCCCCTTTGCTGAACACTGTCTACACATCTGTATCTTTTAGAGGGGAGGGTAAGAACTGAGCACGTATTCAGAGCAACGGCATGCCATTTACTTACATGATGTCATTCATTACAGCACATACACACAATAACAGTGTTATTCCCTCTCTCTTTTTTGATCAAGCCCAACATTTTCTTTGCTTTTTTTTGGTGCACTCTGAACTGAGGTTTTCATCAAGCTCATCATAGTGATACCTAGTTCTTTTTTCTGAATGGCTACTCTTAATTTTAGAACCTAGTAATAAGTGAATATGGTTCAAGCCATTCCTGCCAGAGTACATCACTCTGCACTTGTCCAAATGGGAATCCATCTGCCACTGAGTTGCTCAATTACCTACCTTAGCTAGATCTCTCAGATGTTCCCCACAAACTTCTCTAGTAACCCAATTAATTATAGGCCACATGTTTATTAGTCCTAGTCAAAGCTACACTTCTCTCTATGTTGAAAATCAGCATCTTCACTCTGTCTCTGATCCATGACAGCACTTTACAGGTGCATCTACACTTACAAATTAAGTCGACTTAAGCCTGTTTAAGTCAACTTAATTTAATTTGCGTCTATCCTACAATTTCCTTAAGTCGACTTAAGCTGCTACTTAAGTCGACTTAAGGAAATTTAAAGTCGACTTTATTAAATGTGGTTTAAAGTCGACTTTACTGGCTAAGTCGAGTTTTTTAAGTCGACTTGGCCAGTGTAGATGCAGATTAGCCCTAAATTGACTTTAAGTCAACTTAAAGGGCCCCAGGGCTCCCCCACTGCCCTCCCTGCCAGGGTGGCTGGCACAGCCAGAGCCTCGCGTTCCCAACCACAGGGCAGGACACATCCCTGCCCACCCCACTCCTACGCCCTGCCAGTGACCCTGTCCTGTTCAGCCCCCATTGTACCAGGGTACAATGGGGCAAATGCTGAGCCCCCTGACACTTTGGAAGGGGTGCCCGCCCCGCCACCATGGACCAGCCCCAGGTCCACCTAGCCCCTAGAAGTCAACTTAGACGTCCAGTGTGGATGCTCCAAGGCGATTTGGCAAGGTCCCCTTGAAGTTGACTTAATTTTATAGTGTAGACGTGCTAAGTTGACTTATTTGGCCAAGTGTGTCTCACCATGTGACTTATTTGGCTTTCCTATCAGCCTCTGGTGAAGGATTTTACCACTGTCTTTTTGAATAGCCATGTACGTATTTTTAAATGCAATGTCAGGCTGATACCAGTGTGACATTATAAAAAATATTCACCCAAAGAAGTGTTGGCAAAGTCAGATCCAGATGCAAAATCCGAGGGCTATACAAATAGCTACAACTCGGCCAGGTTGATACCTCCCACACCCCATTTTATGTCACCCATTTTGATTGGGAACATTTTATATTAACCACTCACCCAAATATAATTAACAAGAAACAGAGGAAACCATTTAGGAGAATAATTAGAGTGCAGTGCAGCCTGGAAAGCCGTCTTAGCACTGTACAGGTCTGAGTCTCGGTATTATAAAAGTATTGCCCTTTTACATCTGTTCAACAGTGAAGTACCAAGGACCACACTCACTCCACAACAATCAGTAGAGTGGCACCCATTTACACCAATGTGAGACCGACCCTACCTGTCTAGGAAATTAAAGATCATTTATTCCTTGGGTATTTGCTTAGGACACGTTTCACGGCTGAACCTGCATTTCCACGTTTATTCTGCAATTTTCGTTTTTTCTCTTTCTTTTTTTTTTGGTAGTGCTTTCATTTCTATTTTTCACTGGTCTGGATGGAGACTCTATCATGTGCTTAGGCTGTTTTACTTAGCTCTTTGGAGAAAAATCGCTGAAGACAGAGGAATGAGCGTTACAGGTAGCTTCTCAATCGTAAAAATGAAGGCTCTCTTTGAGAGAGAAGTGATATTTAACCCTTGTAACATTCGTCCCAGTACCTTATGATTAAGGCTAGTCACTGTTACTTTTAGTAAAAGTCAGACAGGTTGAGAGCAACAAACAAAAATTCACAGTCGCCCGCAACCTGTCCATGGCTTTTACTAAAAATACTCATGGAGAGAAGTTGACTGTTGGTGGGGGACGGACAGCCTAAGCCCCATAGCGGGGCCATGAGTAGGCCGCTGACAGCTGCCTTTGCTGCAGAGGGAGGAAGGGGGGGGGAATGAATATATGACTCACATATAGTAGCTATAATGTCACCTCTTGGAATCTCAGAACTGAGAAGCGTCCAGTGGTTTTCAGACCAACGTACAATCGGATCTGGTTGCTCATTACTAACCTCGTTGTATAAATCGCTGAATTCTTCAACCACATCTTTCGGAATCCTCTGTCCATTGTTGGTAAGGTGATAAGCCACCCCATTCTTGGAGTAAAGACTGATACGACCAATGCTTCTCTCCCCATCAGTAGTCTCTTCAAGTAAGCCATTGTCTTCTGCTAGATGATAGACTGGGTTTCCATTTGAACCATGGATCCACGTAGCTCCCAGTTCAAAAGTGGCGTTCTCTAGGGGGGGAAACAATGCAATTAGATCAGTATTATGGACGCTTTTAAAAAGAGACGCATGTCGCATGCAACCTTGCATATTAAGAGCAATAACGGAGCAAAAACAGGACATTTGCCCAATGATGCCACGTTACCAGACGATAACACTGAACCACTGAATAAGTGTTTGCACTTACGGACAAGTTCAAGTGTCAAGCTAATGTCTGTTCATCATAGGTTTCTACAGAACAAGTGTCATACAGAACTGGAAAAGGGGATCAACCACAAGAGGAGGGCTCCCTCAAGTGAGCCCAAGGGCTGCAGCAGAAATGGTCTCTAATAGGTCGAAAACTATGCCGATTCCCCGACTCCAGGTCCTAACCCCGATTGTCACTAGCTCAACAGGTGCCACTTAACCTTCTATCTCGGGGGTCGGCAACGTGCGGCTCTTGGCTGCCCCCCCCCCCATGGCGCCGTGGTGATCAGAGCCAGCGTACCCTGAGCTCTGCAGAGCTACCACCCCTCCCATTCATCATGTAGCCAGGGCCGCAAAAGAGGAGGGAAATTCAAAACCCTCCTTCTCCGGCCCAGCAGTGTGGGGTTTTCTGTGGAGGCAGCTGAGCTGGGGGAAGTGGGGCTGGACTCCATAGGGCAAGGGGGAGCTAAGTGTGATAGCAGGGTGTCCTTCTGCTCTGTCCAAGCTGGTTCCCTGCTTCAGGCTGCCTGACAGTCACTCCCAGCTGAGCAGGAGAGGACAGCAGGTAAGAGCTGATCTGAATTCACTGGGAGGGAGTGGGAGAGGGCTGCCCCCCAAGGTTTCCTGCTACAGGGCTCAGGCTGAAAAGCTGCCTCCAGCCCTAACACAGTCAGGGAGGGCAAGGCTGGGGGCTGCAACTCCCCCCCCCTCCTAGAGCTGAACATGGGGACCCCCAGCCCAGACACATCCAGGGCTTCCAAGTTCCCTGACCTGCCTGGCTGAGATGGGTTTCCCCTCAGCCTTGCAATGCACTAAGTAAGGGAGGGGGGCTCCTGGGGTGATATGAGGGTGCAGGTTAAGGACTGGATGGCACCTGCTCCAGTGGGGGCTGTGAGCAACCCCCCTGCAGCTGCTCTGCTACTACTTGTAGGGAAGAGAGAGAACAGCAGTGCAGCCTCCCTTTCTCCAACCCCCAGTCCTCTTACAATTGTACATCCTCCTGAGTGCCCCCCCTTGCTCTCCTAAGCCAGAGCAGTGAGCCAGCATCCTCCGGACTCCTCCCACCCACCAAGAATCCCATAGACCTGCCCCCACCCCACCCCAGAGAGTCATCATTCTCTATCCTCCACTTTGGCAAGGCAAAGGTAATGTTGAAACCAGACTTTTAAATCCTACCTGATGGGGATTTTGGGAGGACTGAAGCAGCAGGTGCGTGCAGGGGAGTTGGGCGGGGGGGTGCTGTCCGGCCCAGCCCTTCTTGGGGGCAGGGGGCACAAGAAGTGCTGAGGTGGCCTTCAGCACCTCTCGTATGCTTCATGAAAGACCAGCCTGCTCCCCCGCCCCCAGTTAGGGGGTGAGGTGCCCCATGAGCCAGTTCCAGGCTGCAGTGGGGGGCAGGCACCATGCACTGGGTAAGAGCAGAGGGGGCAGCGGAGCCAAGCCTACATTTGCACCCCCCAAGCCTCCAGCCCCCCACACCCACGCTCTCTGCAGATACAGATGCCCCTCCCTGGGGCAGGTGGGATATCTCCTGTCCTGTGCAAAGAGGGGTGTGAAGTGTGTGGGGAGGGGGGCAGCAAATGTACGCTTAGCCCCTGGGTGCCGGAGACCGTTGGTATGCCACTGGTGGATGGGCAGGTCCTGGGCCCAACAGCTTTTTGCACCACGTGTTGGCTCAGGGCCGGGCTGAGGAAGAGCAAGGGGGCGGCCCATGGCTGAGCCATTGAATACGGAGGGGCCCTTGAGGGCAGGGGGAGGGTGCATCAGGCTGGACAGGGCGAGAGCTGGATGCCAGGGAAGGTGGGGCCGAGCAAGAGCTGGGAGGCAGGGGGGCCACAGCCATCTGGGAGAGAGCTACACACATGTGGCTCTCAAAATACTTGGCTACTGAAAAACAAATTTTAAATGGCTCTTATCTTTTGAGTTGCTGACCCGTCTCATCTCTCCCATCTACCAAATAGGGAAACTATTCATTTACCTCCCACCATGGACGCTGGAAGGATCTCTGTACAGTGCTTTATAATCTTTTTAAAAGCTATGTAAATATTTTCTATGCCCCATATCTGATTCTGAGCAGTGTAATAAGCAGACTTCAGTGGCCATCTACCCTGGAAACAGCATTACATTTAGTCCACCAGGAGGTGTTGATCTGTCAGGGTCAGAGAGTGTGAGGAGTAGGTAGGGAAGGAGAAGAGGAGTTGGCTATGTGTACTGTATTACTGCAAACGGAACATAAATGAATACTTACATAAATATTGAAGAAGTGGTAGGGAAAGAATAAGAGCATCTGTAGGCCACCCAAAGCCTTCAAACATCAAATTTAGTCTGAGGGAAGGGGAGGGAAGGTGATAGTTATTCAAGTACAGGGCAAAAAGGCGTGTGTTCCACCAATGCAAGGAACGCAGGAAAGGCTGAGATTGTCCTGTGAGCAGCCTCGAGCTGCTTCCTTTAGCAAGCAGGAAAGCTTTGTGCTGTTTACAGAAAGGACTCCGGCTCTCTGCATTCCCATAAGGTAGAATGAGCTCGTATTTTTTTCTGCCTTTGAAAACGTCATGCCATTTCTTTAAAAAGATGCACTGTCACATTAAAAAGAAAAAATTCTTTTCACTGCCTAAGCTCTTTGATTGTTTTTTGCATTTCTCAGTTTAGACAATGCAAGCTGATTAATCAGTTACTTGGTTCTCTTTAGTCCTGATCTAATTAGTTTTGCCCTCAGACTCTGACATATTAGCCCAATTCTGCAAAGTTTAAACTGATGATGATACAAGGGACGTATATTAGGTAAAAAAGAAACACTATTTTTAGTGGATTTCATCTTAATTTATGGGACTATTTCTGAGTACATTTAGGTTTTGTAAAAGCTCACTTGTGCAAAACTAAAATTTTGGATTAAATTTGATCCAAGAGTGTCCCTTTAATGTACTGGGCAACCCCATGCAATATCCTGTAGATTATGTGGATATTTTACTAGACATTAAGGTTGTGTCTACACTTGTAAATTAAGTCGACTTAAGCTTGCTTAAGTCGACTTAATTTACCCTGCGTCTACACTACAGTTTCCTTAAGTCGACTTAAGCAGCTTTGCTTAAGTCGACAATGAAAATTAAGTCCACTTTATTAAACCTCCTTTAAATTCGACTTAAGGCTTAAGTTGACTACCTAGAGTCGACTTAAGCCAGTGTAGACGTGGGGTAGCCCTAAGTTGAGCCTGGCATGCCCCCCACAGGGCAGGGCAGAGCCCTGCCCACCCTGCCCCCATGCCCTGCATGGGTCCCTGACCCCCCTTTGCCCCATTGTACCTATGTACAATGGGGCAAAGGCTGAGCCCCCTGGCACTGGGCAAGGGGTGTCCCCCCTGCCCCCGTGGACCTGCCCTAGGTCCCCCTAGCCCCTAGAAGTCGACCTAGGCATCCAGTGTGGACGCTCTAGGTTGACTTTGTAAGTTCCCCCCAAAGTCGACTTTAATTTTAAGTGTAGACTCACTAAGTCGACTTAAAATTACAAGTGTAGATATAGCCTAACAGATCAGCTACTCACTTAGATGTTTTCACACTCAATAACATCCGACTGAAGAAAGTAAGAATCGTGTAATTGATTAAACTACTGACACATAGCGCTTAGCATGCAAAAACAATCACACCACCGTTGCAAGTATGCTAACATTTACTGTAGGTTCACTGTAAGAAGTTCACAAGTTGTACGAACAAGACACTATTTCAAAGCAAAGCCCCGGACAACTGGGGGTTTTCCAAGCCAAGAACAATTTCGAAAGGAAATAAATTTAGTCCCGTGGAAGTTATACTCCAAAGTCCCGAATGTACAAAGACTAGCCGGGGCACAAAAAGCACATGCCTGAGCCTTTGCAAAAATGAGGGCCCACGTGTGTTAAAATGGAAGGCACTGCCATTTCTGAACATAGCCATGGAGCATGCAGTCTGCTGGAAATGATCTAGTCTAGCAATCAACAGTACAGTTCTCATAAATCGGGTTTAAAGTGACAGTGACCTTTTACCTGGGATCCTCAAACAATACAGGCCACATTCTGGCCGTTACACTAGCATGAACTGGCAGCAACTCACACTGGTTTCCAAATAGGATCCAGCTGAAATACTAGCATAATTCCTCTTTATTTTTACCGACGGCATTTACTTTACCGCAGAAACAAAAACAGAAAAAGCCATTTCCTTTCATTTTCTCCTGTGTTCTGTCTGAGCAGTTGGGAGGAAGGTACTTAAATACAGGAAACCAAAAATAGTGCAGCTCACCTGTATATTTAGAAACTCGGTTAACTGACATGACTCAAAGCAGATAAGCCAGATATTTCCAGGCGGAAGTGATATGATAAACTCTTTAAAAGTGAGACATTCATCACATTCTTTTACACAGATACGCGATTTAGTTCAAGGGCCCTTCCGGGCTTAAGAAATCAAGTCATTTCAATACCAATCTCGTTTGAGATCGTAAGTAAGCAATAAACAGTCCTTCTCAAAAGGGTCTGCTGTTCCCATTAACAGAGCTAGGTAGCTATATGTATTTCTCATGTATCGCCAGCCCCCATTTTCTGGCCGGGCCACTGGATCTGCAGGATGGGCCTGACCATGCCTGCTTCCAGTCATGTGACCGGAAGCTTCCTGAGTGTCGTGAGCGGGAGGGAGAAGGAGGGGCAATGAGAGCCTGGTCCCTGCATGGCAGAATGGTGGGAGAACAGCCCACCCCTGCCTGCCTGATTGCAGCACCACTGCTCACAACCATGTCCGCCCACTGCTGGCTGGCCCATGGCCACGGTGAAGAAGCTTACACCCCTGCCAGGCACCCCGGCAAGCAGAGGTGGGCGAGTCTGCTGGCCAAGTGGGTGGGCCTCGACCCACCTGGGCCCACCCGTAGCTACGCCCCTGCGTTACGGTATAGCACCTGGGTGCCATGATGATTATTACAGATCAATGTAAAAGCTGTAGATATATAGTGAAAGCTGAACACTTCTTTTCTTCCTTGTTATTACCTTGAGTAGGATTACTGAGAGTCAGAGTCTAAAAATATTGTTTATGTTGAGAAGCAACTTATTTCATCAGTGGACCCATTGAAATTGCAGGTAGTACCCACTGAAAGTAGGGATATCAGAATCTAGACCTTAGGTAGCTGTCTTCAATGGGATTTCTCCAGTGCAGATACCTCTGGTAGTCAGCACCAGGGTCCAAGATCTCACCAAGTTAGCCTAGCCCAGGTGTGCGCAAACACACTTGTCAAGCCTTAGCTGAGTTACTGTGTCCTACTTGGTGCTACTCTCCCCTGTGTGTGTCACTAGGGCTTCTGGGGGAATACCCCAGGGGTCTTTGGGCTGCAGTAAGCTGAGCTGGTCTGATTCTTTCCCAGCGACTTGTGGAAAATCTTGTCTGTCTTTCAGAGAACACAGGGAGAATTGTGGGAAGGCACTGGAGGACTATAAACAATAGAATGGTTTAGCCTCCATCCCCATTCCAAACTGGGAGGATTACTGGCTCAAGTGAAAGTGTTCTGTAAATTCTAGTTTACACTTCCAGCCAAGCCAGCTAGCCTGGGTTTAAAGGACTACCAACCTCAGATAAGAGGGTTTTGTGTGGGGACAGAAGAGGGGTTAGTGTAGTGCACACTAGTGCAGAACCCTAAGTTAACTCTGCAGTGAAGACATACCCCAAGGTATGATCACTGAACCATCCCTTAAGTTTGTCGTTGAGGAGGAGGGTCTGCATAAAAAGGGCTTGCAACCTAACCTAATAGGAGGAAAACTTGGGCTCCAACAGATCACAAACAGCAGAGACTTCAACAGCCGAGAACCCTCCACCAGGAGTGGCATGTCCTCAAATACAGAGAGCCAGATCATGAGCTGGTACACACAGGCCTCACTCCAGGGAAGTCAGACCCACACAGTTTGTATCAGCTAAGGACCTGGCTTCCAATATTTAAACCAAGAGGAATGTTTCCAAAGAGACTGGAGATCTCGAAATGAAAGGCCCTCTGAACCAGAATCTGTCAATTTTGCTCCTATACAAAAGCAAAAGATGCACATAATGCAACTACATTAAATAAGAAGGGAAGTTCTATGCTAACAGTGAGTAAATATCTCTCTTCCGTCTTATGGAATCGCCTTCCCAATGCTAATTAATTTATTTACTATGATCTCTGTACTTACTAGCTTGGGCCTCTAACTGGTCTTTCTCTGAATTTAGCCTGGCTTTACGTCACTTGCTGTATTTTACTCTATAAACTCACCACAGTAAATAAACATGAGTGCCTGATGACCTTTCAGAAGGGAAATGAATGAAAAGGCTACTTGACAAATCTAAGCTCCGGAGTCTGAACAGAGCATTTCAAACACTGCTGAGACTTGGCACAGAGATCAGAATGGGAAATGTGTCATTTACTTCCTATATGCTGTGTCAAAAATATCCCTGATCGTGCGTTAGTGGAGGGAACGGTGAATGAATTTGACTATTAAGGAGCCAGCTTCTTCCCTGTGGAATTTTTTGTATTGTCCTGATATGGGGCCTAAGTTGCCACCCCTATTCACTATGCTGCCTACGTTCTGTGGCCAGTGGATTACTGAATGCTCTTAGCCAAGAGCAGATGTTGGAGACCATAGGAGAAAGCTTCCTAGATCACATACTCAAGTAACTAGAGAAAAATACTTTTCCTCACCCTCAACGGCACTGACTTCGCTTTTTAAAGCCAAAAAATTAATCACTTTCACTTTACAGTAATATTTTACCCTTCTACAAAGTCTTTCATCTGAAGGTCTGATTGGTTGTGAAGCACTGCACACCCACAATAACCCTTTGTATCTATTGAAGCCTGCCTTTGTATGCAGAAGCCTGGTAATTGCATACTTAAATATCCATTTGCAGGTATAAATGATCAGGAAATGGCTTTAAGAGGATGTCTAACAAATGAACGTGTGTAATAATACGAAACCTTTGCCAGAAGCGTGAGGAGAAAGAGCCCGATATGACAGTACAAAAACGTTTTCCTTACCAAGTTTGACGCTTTGCACTCTGCCTCCAATTCGGTCAGATGCCTCAAGGATTGTTACATCCGTGAAACCGTTTTCCAGGAGAGCTTTTGTAGCTGACAGGCCTGCAAGCCCAGCACCAATAACTACTATTCGAGGCTGTCGTTTTCTCCGAAGGCCACTACTAAGAGGATCATCAGTGCTGTCTGAAGAGGTTTCACAACTTTGCATGCCGTCCAAGCTCTCTTTCTAAGGAACCTAAGGAAAAGCAAACCGACCAGTTCAAGGAACGAGGCCCACAATTCTCCACTCTTCACAAGGATCCCTTCTCTCACCACAGTGGCAAATTTTGGGAAGTCTCTACCTATATGACCACCAGAAAAGAAAGTCAACTGGGAACCATAGAAAGGATGACAAAGATCAGCCTGGAATGTAAATGTTTCTGATTTGGACTCTGGAGCATCAATAGTTGAGTCTATTACAGGCTCCACCCTCTATGTTGTAACCATAGAACAATTTCCAGCAAATTCATAAGATTTCTGACCTCCTGTCTCTTTATATAACCTACTGAGGTGGCAATTTTGTGGCAGAGCAAAAAACACACATCCTGTGATGACTAGCTCTCCAAAGAAGCCATGTAGCTTTATTCTGCTTCGGTGGCAACCACAAAGCATAAGCTTTAGATCATATAAATATGATACTAGGTAAATGGGACTCAGCTCAAAGCAGGAAGACCCGCTGTCAAACAAATAGCTAACCCAAACGTGAGGTTGAGGAGGAGAATTTAAGGTATGCTCATGAGATGGTGATTTCATTATTTTATTGTTAAGAAATGACTAAATGCAGTAACGTTACTTTGCACTTACAATGTACCTTTCATTTGAGGATCTCAAACTGTGTTTCTCCACCTGTGTGTAGCACTCAAGCATCAGATATGCCAAGGCTTGGAAAGTCTCCGACAACCGTATTGATGAGTATATTATAAAGGCCTAAATATGCAACTGTCTTTTCTACAGTCTATCGACTGCAAGCTTTAAATAGGAACTACTGTCCCGGATCTCCAATACAGTATTCCTAACTTCATCTGGTGTATGTTCTGACTCCACCAGAAACCTAACAATATGTGTGTTCCCTTCCTGTTCAGCATTTTAATTCTGGAATATAAAATCCGTCTAGACAGATGAGACAACAGGGCATTTTCTAAACCACCATTACTTAGCTAGCACAAACGTTACTATATAACTTACGAAGGAAAACAATTAAAATAATAGACGCCTGGGCTTCTAAACTATGATATGCAGTAAAATGAAGATACTATATAAAACCTATGAGTCCACACAGCACTGTCAGTTACTACACTGTTTCACACTCGTAAGTAAGATGAGTTCATAAAACACTAATCTATTAGGCATAATACTTTCAGTATCTTCCAGGCATCAAGACAGCACTCAAGCCATGTAAGTTACCGTTCACTCCAACACAGAAAGAAGCCTGTAAGATTTTAGCTTTTAGGTTTTGTCTTCACTGCCAAAAAGCAGGGGGGGGGTTTCCCTCCATGGATGAACTAGCACACATTAGCCAGCCAGGTGTAAAATCTCAGTGTAGACTAGGCCCCTGTGGTTTGATTTTTTCTGATTACAACAGGTGATTTGATCTCACCTTCCTCTATATGCTGTTCTGCAGTATTTGAATATTAACAGCAGCTCTGATTTGCTGTTACAGCCTGATCTGATCCTATAACTTACACTTCCCTGCATTTATTTTCCTCCCGTTCTGTAAGTTCCCCATCTTCAAGCATCTGATGAAGTGGGATTTTCTCCCATAAAAGCTCATGCGATAAATAAATTTGTTAGTCTGTAAAAGGGCCACAGGACTTCTTGTGTTTTGCTGAACTAGACTAACACGGTGACCCCTTTGGAACTTGTCAGCATAAACTAGGTGAGTTCGATTCCAGGCTGGGGCTATAGCTGCCATAGCCATCTTATGGCCAGACCACATGCCTCATCTCCACTAGGATTTTTATTCCACTGTTAAAAAACCCACCTCTTCTGCAGGGAAGACACAGCCTTAGGCTTTGTAGACACTACAGCATCATAGCGTGATAATAAGGACGGCATCCTCATTGCACAACAACCCTGTCGTGACGAAATGATAAAAACACCTAGACGAGGGGCACAGAGGTCATCACGCAATAGAGCGAGTGTGTATGGTCACTGCTCATTACATAGCCTCTGGAAATGTCCCAGAGCGCCAATCAAGGCAACTCTGGGACACGGGAGCTGTCATACTTGTTAATTTCCCTGCTCTAACAGAGCAAGGAAATTGACAAGTAGCCGCTGGGGACCGGGAACCCTGGCAGCTGGAGCTCCATTGCACATGGCATGGTGGGATAGGTGCCCACCATGCACTGCTCCTTGTAACGAAAATTCAAAGAAGCATGTGAACGCTCCTTTTCGTTACAAGAAGTGCTGTGTGGATGGGGGAAAGCGTTATGTTAATACAACACAACTTGTTTAATCCTAGCAAACCAAATTATCACTATGTGGCTGTAGCAGTGTAAAGCCAGGAGCGCCAGTCATGGACCAGAATCCCCTTGTGCTAGGTGCTGTACAAACACAGAACAAAAAAACTCCTTCTGCAGCAAACAATTTACAATCCAATTCTGAAGGCCATATACCAGTCCTCCTCAAGCAGATACCTACTGACCATTCTGCACTCAGCATTCCCCCAGTGGGAGTTCTGCCTGAGTGAAGACTTCAGGATTTGGCCCAAGAATTGAGAGATGCACAGGTGTTTACACCTTTTGCCTTGGAAACCCTCACATTTTCCCCTTTCCTCCCACAAGGCGCTCCCACTGGCAGAGCCTATCCATGTAAGGGAAGGGAAATAAGACAAGCCAGCCCAGGAACCCTTTATACTGATATAACTGCGTCCACACACAGGGTTGCGCTGATACAGCTCTTTAGGTTTCAAAAAGTCGAATCCATAACTGAGAATAGTCATGGGGGTAAAAAAAATCTGTGTGTAGACCAGGAGTGACTGCTCAGCTCAGGTTTCCTCAAGCAGCCTTTCCCTTAAAAATAATTTATAATAGGTTTCTCTAAGTCAGTGGTTCCCGACCTGTGGCCCATGGGCCAAAAGTGGCCCTTGGTTCCTGTAAGAGGAACGGAAGATTTTGTGACGGTGGCGCATTAGTGGACGGTGGGGGCCACCCAGACACATTTCTGCACTGCCAAACTATGTAGTAAACAAAGTAATCAAGTAATAGGTGTAAGCCGTGCGTTTTGCATCTTAATTTTGATCTCAGTAATTTCACTGGTATAAGGCAATAGGTGGTTTGTTAAGCAGTTTGTTATCCAATAAATCAGCTTTATTCTGTTACCTGTGTCTCGGTGGTTGTTACTACTGGAATCCTGAACCTGAACCCCACTTGGGTTTTGGGGAACAGCTCCCCTCCTACTGGCTGCAAAAGGGAGCTGCTGCCTATGTACCCAGGTGGAGCGTGTTGCCAGGGCAGGCTCCTTACTGCAGCCAAGAGAAAGGAAGATCAGTGCCTCCCTTCCCCCGGCTGTAGCGAGGAACATGGCAAAGTGCTCCGTGTGGGTCTCTAGGGTTGTAAAAATTATATTTGTGGCCCATGAGCCAAAATAGTTGGGTACCACTGCTCTAAGTTATGCCCCCCTCCACCTACAAGGCACCCCCAGCATTCAGACTTTGCCAAAGCTACAGTCCAGAACAAGCCTAGAGACCCATCCACTGTATAAACTTCTTTTCGTTTTATCACACTCGTCAGCAAAATCCTGCAGTTCACAAGTGAGACAATCCTATTCCAGCACAGAGCCCAGAGGATTAAAGCTGCCCGTAGCTGCTTCCTTACTATGTTTTCTTGGAACGTGGCATTCTCGTGATACGGCTTTGTTTCTCTTGGGCCCTGAGGGAAGCAGACGTCAGAGAGAATAGTAAAACAGAGAGCAAACTTCACAGGAATATCGCCAAGGGTCAGACAAAGTTAAAAAAGCAAACAAGGAAATTCTGAGCCGAAGCTGCCACAATGTCCTCAACTCACCTAAAGTAAACTATATAAAATGCACTATCACAACTCTGAGCTGCACATTGAATTACCAGCATACTACAGTACTGTAATAAGTGGAGACAATGGAACAAATTCGGAGTTGTGTGCGCACATACTATTCGCAGGCTCATTTGTGCGGTTTTAGGTTTTTTAGACACCGTTCCTGAATGAACATTTTAGCGGTTATGAACGTATCCAAATTGAGGTGCTAAAATTAATAAAATATCCAACCAGCAAGGGAAAAAAAATCTCTCCTGGCCACACAGACTCCCTCAAGCCCAAAAAGACAAATTGAACACAGTCTGTTCCATACGCTATATTTTTCAATTTCAATGAAAAAGTATTTAATGCTACCCTGCACTGCAAATCCAGACACCAGCCCTGGGTTTGTATGGGCCTGCAAAATAAAACAGACTAACTCAGATTTCACTGGACAGGCGTACGGAAGAACAAGAAATAAAAATGGTACACATTAGATAAAAAGAAGAGATTTTTCTTAATTTAATGAATTTTAAATATCTAAGACATCACCACCACACTCATACACTTTATATGCTACACAAGACATGCTTTGTACCTATACAGTGTGAAGATTTCTGATAGCAGAGGATTCTTTAATCAATCAGAAAGAGGCATAGCAAATAGCTGAAAGATGAAGCTAGACAAATTCAGGCAAAGACAAGTTTTGTCTCAGTTTACTTGTACTCCTCCATCTCTCTCAGGGCCCGATTAACCAGCCTGGGGGCCCCCCACTGCAGCCCCCCTTCACCGCCTGGGCCCCTGCCCCCAACATGGAGGCCTGTCACTGGTGGGGGGGCTGGGGTGCACAGCATGGCCCCCAGTGCAGCCCCCCAGGGCCATAGGCCCTGGAAGGCCACAATGAGAGCCAACCCCACCTCGAGGTGCTGGCCTGCCCCACTCCGCCTCCAGGGCACTGGCACTGAGGGGAATGAGGGGCAGCCGGGTAGCGGTTTCGGGGCTGGGGCCTGGGGCTCGCTTTTGGCCAGGGCCCAGGGCTTCAACCCCAAAAGCCCCTGATATAATCCAGCCCTGATCTCTCTGTATTCTTGACTTAAATTTCGACTGTAAACTCTTTGGGCCAGGGACCATTTTTGTTGATTTGTTTGTGTTCTGTGTTTGTACAGCACCTAACACAGTGGGGTTTGGCCCATGATTAGGACACCAAGTTGCTATGGTAACACAAATAATAAATAGTACGGGTAATTAACCACTGAAACAACTCCCCTGAGGCTGTAGTGGATTCTCCACCATTGGAAGTCTTTAAATCAAGACAAGGTGTTTTTTCTAATAAAGATATGTTCCAGATCAACCAGAAGTTATTGTCTTGATATGTGAATTACTGAGGGAAATTCTATGGTCTGTGTTATGCAAGTCAGACCCTGTCTCGCCTTGATCTAGGGAATCTATTACTATGCACACACAAACATGCATGTGTGAATAATAATACAGCTACAATTTGTGCCCATATAATATACAGACACATATGGGAGTATGTACTCTTACTCAGTGTCCCTTAAGGAATAAAAAGGATTCCACAACACCAAGAAATGTGCTCGCTCCTCGCTATATATTTCGAAACAATCTTGGATAAATGGATTTTAAACCCATTTTCCAATAGGCTGCTCTTCCCCCCCACCAAAAAAAGATTGTTATCTGAAAGCTGAGCTAATGGAATCCATACATAAAAGCGTCATCCCGGCGGAAGCAGGAATGGCAGCATATTTAGGAGGTGTAAAGATAATACACAGTTAGGCTATTATCTCATTAAGTAGTCTAACACTCCTGATACCAAGCAAACGTATAACCTGCCAGGCTCTAATAAGTAACCTTTATCTAATTAACTGCACTGAGAAAGTATTCAATTATCTTCTCTAATGTACTTTTTAAAAAAAATGAAATAAGGACAAAGAAGCGTTTGGGAGGAAAACAACAACCTTTAGGCTGCGAGCAATCACATCCCTGCCTGCACGCCTCCTATTCAGGCTGTCCACTGGGCATATGCTGCCTGGGACAGAACAGAATGTGCTTTTTTAACAGATAAAAATACGTCCAAAGTAGCAGGCAGAGTGGCAGGAGGACCGTGCCGCAGCACGGCCAATTGCCAGTACCTCCAGCATCTCTTAATTACGGTCAGACCACCTCTCGGAACAATAAACAAGCATTTTGTAATTTCTCCCTCTTTTGCACTCTAATTAGTTCTCTAAAAACAAGTCCATTGAACCTCGCTGCCTGTTCCTCTGAAACATGATATCAATGCTCTCAAAACTAAACTTGCTCAACTGGAATATCCTCCTGCTTCCTCCCCTCCTCTGCCCCTTTCCCAAGCTACCAGGCTGGCCGCCAAATTGCTGAGACCATTCACAAATGTTTTTCAGCGCTACCGTGTACACCAGCATAGCTGAAATACAAGCACCATTTCACTGAAGGGAGAATAAGTAATAAATAAAACTCAAGTTCACCACATCCATCTGCTGCCGTCACAAAATTCCTACAACTCTACTGCAAGCTTACATATTTACACTGAATTCTGATTGTAACCCCCCACTACACTGAGTGTCATTTCACTATCTTCGTCCTTGACATCAGACTTCCTGTGTTGATTTAATTCTTCACTCTCCATTGTCAATCCTCTCATTCCCATACTTAGCATTTTATTGTGGGCAATAAAGAAATACACTGCAGATGGCTCAATATGAAAATATCTCTACACGGCAGGCAGAGTAAAAAATAGCACCTCCTTCCTTGAAAGCAGTATTAACTAGCATATAAAGCAAGCGACTGTGTTCTGAGGTTTCATTCCTCCCTTTCTCACTGTTACCTGTAGCAAGTATCTTTTTCCCATCTCCAAAATGGGACAGAGCTCTAATACAGCTTTGTAAAGGGCTTAGAGAACCTCAGCTGAAAGGTGATACGTACAAGTGCAAGCTATTACTCCCATCAGCTGCTTTGTGTAGTCGCATCTGCTTATTTAAGGAAAAGAAACACAGTTTTACTCCCAACAGCACTGGGTGGCTCGCTCTGCCTCATGCATCAATGGCTGTCCTCTCCTCACAGATGCCAAAGCAATGACTCCAGGTGCAGAAACGAATCGGCTTGATTTCCAGAGCGACGATGGCATGTACAGGGCTGGCTCGCGGGTTGTAAATCAAAAGACAATTTTCCTCCAATTTTCATCTTTAGTGAAAGTCACCCCCCCACACACAAAGCCCAAGCTATCAGGCTCTGTGCAGAAGCTAAGCAGATGTTGAGAGGACGGAAGAGAATGTAAATCAACCTTATTTGTATGATCTGGGCACGTAGAGGTCTCACCCAAGGATTCAGTCATGCCAGGCGCTGCTCCAGTTTGCCGTAAAAAGACAGGTCTTGGGACAAAGAGGACACTGTCTTTAATGACCAGACACCACAGACGGATGGAAAGCAACAGACAAGGACGGGTAATGAGCATGATGCTCTAAGGATGTTTTCTCTTAAAACAGCTGTGCGCACAGCATAGTGTACGCCCCTACTGGCTGGAACAGTGGCTCCGTCTGCGCTCCTACATTCCCCATGCACGGGTCTCAGGCCACGCCATTTGTCCCCTCGCAGATCAAATGGGCGGCTCCCGATCCGCCTCAACATCTCCCTGGGAGGCAGCAGAGAGACCTCAGGCTAGATTCTGTGCTGAGTTTCCCGAGAGGTGCAGCCCAGACGGAGGAGTGAAGGAGCATGGCGTAACAGCTGCTTTAAGCCACCTTTGCCCTGTCCAGATTCTGGACTATTGAGGGCCTGAAAAGGCAGTTTTTCCGGGACCACAGGGCCTGCTCCGCAACCCAGAATCCTTATAGCACGAGTGTGCCACCCCTCCTGCCTTCCTACCTCCAGGCCTCCCAGGGCACTCCTCCCATGCCACGTTCTGCAAAGGGGGAGCAGCATAGGGCCATCCCTCCAGCAGCCTACAGTGAATCCCCACTTCCTCTAGACCAAGACCCCTTTTTCTCCCTTTCCCTGTTCCCTCTGCTTTCATTTAGCCGACCTCCACCCCATTTAGCCACTTGGGCGCAGTGCCCAGGTTGAGAACTTGCTCCATCAGTGAACACTTATAACCCCTACTTCCAGTTTGGACACTGATGCACGGTGTGGCCTTGAGCAATCTACTTCACCTCTGAGCCTCAGTTCCCCCCCCCCCCCCAAATGGGTATAATAATTAATGACCCATCTTTTTAAAGTGGTTATTTTTTAGTTTTAAGTATTACACTAATGAACATTCAACACTATAGAGACAAAGGACCTCAGCGCACCAAGAGTAACACTTAAAGGTCTTCTTCAGTGAAAATTAAACAAATGCTTCAGTTCTTAGATGAACAATATATATACACATATTTTTCTAAGTGTGATCCAAGACAGCCATTCCCTTTGCCTCTTCCTACATCATCATCATGGGAAAATGTGGGGAAGAGAAAACGAAACAATCAAATCCATTTAAAAGGTACCTCTTGCAACGCAAACAAGACGTGAAAAGCTCCAGGCCCAATCACCAGTCCGTAGGCACTAGTTCACCCTTTCATTAGATTGCTTTAATGATTTCTCAGATGCCATGCAGACTCACATCACAACTAGAGATGCACTGAGATAGTGCATAGTGTCAGACGAATCAGCAAAACAATCCGTAGGAGTGAAACATAAATATAACAACATTCCCCTGGCTGATGACATGGTGTTCAGAACGGGACAGGATACGAATCATTTAACACTGTCACTTCCCATGATTATGACATGCTTACAAACTTCGTCACAGCGAGATGACTCACACAGCTAACAGGGTGAGCGCTTGGAAGTTGAACCCAGCAACAAAGAGCACACGGCCCAACGAAATGATGAACTGCAGAGAATCTGACGAACGAACATTGTTTTACAAAAAGAGATTCTTAATACGGAAACTTTCCATTTCATTTTTTAAAAGGTGGCTGCAGCAAAAGAAGAAGTTCAAAACACAAAAGCAGGACACAAAATCGAGAATTTACCCAGCATTCATGTATATGGTGCTGTCAAGCGCCACATACGCTGCCGGAGAGCTCACATCCGGTAGGATGAATCCCAAATAACATAATGTTCCTGTAAAAAAGACACTTCCCTCCAATGGAGTTACACCCGTTTATGAGAGGACTCAGACTGGTTCCTGATCTCCTAGCACCCACAAGCCTGTACAGTAACAAATAGGAAATCAGAATGTGAGGCTGCAGTCCTTTTACAGTTCCATTTCATGAAGAAGCTTTCAAATCACTTCCAGGTGACTTTGGGCTATAGATGCTCTCAGATAATATAGCTAATGCTCCCATGGGAAACCTCAAACCGGTCTCTGGATACTGGCAATACAGTTGTTAGTGCTCATTTCCTGTGAGTCAGCATCGCAATGGGTTCTGGGCTGCTGATCTGCTGTCTTTAGGAAAAGAAAGCAACCGGGGATCCTAGCTTTACTGTTGTTTAAAGAAAGTCTCGTGTTTTTTACCAATTCTGGGACATTTTTTGCAAGCTAGGGGATAGCTCTAGTGTCTTACTCAAGCCCCCGTGAAGATTTCTTCAGCCCTACTCGAGAACCCCATGCAGTATCAGTCAGAGAAGTCAGAGTTCCTCATTTCCTCCCATACGCATCATTGTGTAACGTTGCTGAGCATCAAAAAGAACAAATGTGTTGCAATCCACAGGCTACTGCTGAGTGAAGAAATCCCTCTATTGAGCCTGTAATGTGCTTTGGATCCCTAGAGGAAAGGTGACAACAGCCGTACCATTCACTACTCAGCACATGGTTCTCATAATTTCCTAGCGTCTGCACAGAAGCACTGGACCCAACGAACATTTCCCCCTCACCCAAACATCACCAAAATGTTGCTAACTGTAAAATTTCCCTGCCCCGGACTGAGGTTTTTTTTTTAAAGAAAGAAAACAAAGGCCCTTGGATGGAGTTTTGGATCATCAAAGCACTTGCACATTTTTACTACTAAGACATGAGTTGTTTTACTGCCTGCAAAACGTCCCTGGGGTAAAAAGAACTGTCTGACACTGATTCCCATAAAAGCCACTTTTTAAATTAAGCTGAAGAGATCTAACAAGCCCGCCGAGCACTTGGCGTGCAGTCTAAAGACTTCCTTGCTCTTTTCTTGTTGTGGGTTTTTTAAAGCTAACATATGGGCAGAGCAGAACGGCTGCCACAGGGCGCTTCCATGGCGTGCTCAGAAGAAGCCGAAGTGTCCAGAAAAAGAAGTTGAAGAACATTATGCCAGGTGCTCAGAGTGTGATTCATCCAACACTCATAAAACCTGCTATCACGTATTTTCCAAATCCTTCTGATCTCAGAGAGAGAAAAAAAAATTAGTGGGTGGCCCACATTTGGTTCTTCAGCTTGCTCCTGCGGCTAGGGAGTGCTGCAGACAAGAGTGTATTCTGCCAGCTCCAGAGGGGTGATTGGCACCCCATGCACTGCTCTCTAAAGATCACTCCGACAAGCTCCTGGGCTGGAGTTTGGACAGAGGGACAGAGCATGAGGACAAGTGGGATGAAGTTACACTAGGAGGGTAAATCCTAGAGGATTTCCTCCAGGGTAGGAAGTCCTTATCCACACACCAGATGTCACTTACCATCTTGCAATGATTTCCAGATGTACAAGCTAAGAATTAACCTAACAGGAATTGAGGAGCATAGTGCACAACCCTCCTGCAAAGGCAAAGGATGGACTAGCTGCTCTAAACCAGCTCTCTCTGAGGCAGGACTTAGTATTATCTAGACCAGGGGTTCCCAACCCCTGGCCCATAGGCCAAAAGTGGCCCATGGGGCTTTTCAAAGTGGCCCATGCTCCCCTGCTGCTAGCTGGGAGCAGGGCCAGATCAAGACACGAGGCTGCCCACCCTGAGGAGGAGGTTGGGAGGCCACAGCCATGCAACTGCAGGGGGCTGCAGGCCAGCGCGGTGCGGCAGTGGGAAGGTTGCGGGGGAGGGGGGTGCAGCCGTCCCCCTCCCGCTCAGTCTCGGTGGGGTGCCCAAGACAGGATGCATATCTAATGGTAAACCCATAAACTTGGGTCTGTTCATGGGCACAAACCAGGATTAAGAGTTGTGGCAGTCTGAGGATTTACCATTACATATGCATCCAGCCCTTTTTAAAAAAAATAATTTTAATTAAATAGACTGGTGGCCCTTCAGGGTTTCAAATACTGTATTTGTGGCCTTCAAGCCAAAAAGATTGGGAACCACTGATCTACCATCCCTGACAGCTGTTTGTCTAACCTCTTCTTTAAAACTTCCATTGATGGAGATTCCACAACTTCTCTAGGCAATTTGTTCCAGTGGTTATCTATCCAGACAGTTAGAAAGTTTTACCTAAATCGCTCTTGCTGCAATTCAAGTCCCTTGCTTAAGGACAATAATTTACCATCCTCCTTTTTAAAACAACCTTTTATCTGCTGAAGACTTTTATCATGTCCATTCCCCCCAGTCTTCTCTTCTCCAAACTAAACAAACCCATTTTTTTTCCAATCTTCCCTCCTAAGTCATGTTTTCTAGATCTTTAATCATTTTTGTTGCTCTCCTCTGGTCTTCTTCCAACTTGTCCACACCTTTCCTAAAGTCTGATGCCAGAAATGGACACAATACCCCAGTTTAGACCTTATCAGTGCTGAGCAGAAGAATTATTTCTCGTGTCTGGCTTACAACATTTCAGCTAATATATTCCAGAATGATGTTCACTTCTCTTGCAGTAGTATTACATAGATGACACCAGGCCTTGACAAATGTATGTTTCTGGTCGCAATGGCGACCAGTTTTAGTAGCCTGGCGCCTACCTCCACTGCAGAAATGTAACGGAGGAGTGCCCTCTGGCGACCAAAAGTAAAATTGCTGGTGCCCAGCTGTGGGCCAATTTTGCCGACCCCTGGATGACACATGACAGTTTGTGATCCATTATTAACCCCCAGATCCTTTTCTGCAGTACTCCTTACTATGTGGTTATTTCCAATTTCATGTAATCAATTACTCCTCCTTCCTAAATGGAGTCCTTTGCATTTGTCCGTATTCAATTTCATCCTCTTTATTTCAGACCATTTCTCCACTCTGTCAAGATCATTTTGACTCTAATCCTGTCCTCCAAAGCACTTGCAACTCTTCCCAGCTCGGGGTATCACCCACAAACTTTATGTGTGCTCTCTTTGCCATTATCCATTTATGAAGTTATTAACTAGAACCACACTCTGAAAAGGTCCTTGCAAGATGCCATTTGATTTGCCCTTCCAGCTTGACTGTGAACCACTAATAAATATTCTCTGAACACAGTTTTCCAACTGTGCACCTGCTTACAGTGGGTTCATCTAGGCCAGTGGTCTTCAACTTTTTTTGGATCAGCAGCCAGTTTTTCAATATTTTCACATTTGCAGTAAGTTTACCGCCCACCTACATAAATTGTTACTTTTTATAAATTGCCACTGTCGTTAAACTGTTTGTAGCACCCACCAAAAAAATCACAAAACACCCACTAGTGGGTAGTATTGCCCAGGTTGAAGACCACTGATCTAGGCTGCATTTCCCTAGTTTGTTTATGAGAGGATCAAGTGGGACAGTATCAGAAGCCTTACTAAAGTCAAGATATAACATATCTACTGCTCCCCTCATCCACAAAGCTTGTTACCCTTTCAGAAAAGGATATTAAGTTGGTCTAACATGATTTGTTCTTGACAAAGCCATGCTGATTGTTACTAAATGCTTTATTTATCTTTTAGGTGTTTACAAAATGATTGATCATTTGCTCCATTATCTTTCGAAGTTCAGCTGACTGTTCTATAATTCCCTAGATTGTCCTTATTTACCGTTTTATAGATAGGTATTATATTTCCCACAGTCCAGTCCTCTGGAATCACTCCCATCCTGCATGAGTTCTCAAAGATAATTGTGAATGGCTCAGAAATCTCTTCAGCCAGTTCCTTAAATATTCTAGGATATATTTGGCCCTGCCTACTTGAAAGCATCTGACTTGTCTTAAAAAACAAGGAGTCCTGTGGCACCTTTAAAGACTAACAAATTTATTTATCGCATGAGCTTTCATGGAAGAAATCCTTATTTTCATGGGAAAAATCTCATGCAATAAATACATTTGTTAGTCTTTACAAATGCCACAGGTTGCCTCGTTTGTTTGCTGAACTGGACTAACACGGCTCCACCTATGACTTGTCTAAGTAATTCTTAATCTGTTCTTGCCCTATTTTAGTCTCAGATCATACCCCATTTCGGCTATTGCTCAATATGGCTATGTCTACACTTGCACTTTTAAATCGACTTTAACTAAGTCGACTTAAAGTCGACTTAGTTAAGTCGACTTAGTGTGTCTACACTTAAAATTAACGTCGACTTAAAGAGGAACTTACAAAGTCGACCTAGAGCGTCCACACTGGATGCTCTAGGTCGACTTTGTGGGGCTAGGTCCATGGTGGCGGGGGGGCACCCCCTGTGTGCAATGGGGCAAAGGGGGACAGGGACTCTGGCAGGGCAGAGCCCTGTGTGTGATGCTGTCTGGATTTAGGGAAGCATTTATGATATTATTTTCTATGGATATCTCATAAATGCTATAATCCATAGGAACTATGTCATGTTTGGTATCAATAGAAAGGTAGTAATTTGCTGGGAATGATTATATAGTTTATGTCTAGGAATTCTATTTCGATTAGAAGTTAGGAATTTGATGTTATATCTATACTTTAACTTATGTTATTTTATTGAAATACCTGAGAGAGGCGGGTGTGTAAAACCATTGTCTCCTTAATGTTTAGGAATTTTCCAGGTAGAATGGTCCCAGAGAGTATCCCGATGAGCCATTAAGGACATAAAGAATACAACCATTGTGTCCATAAAGGCTCATCAGTTTACTCCCTGGGACCATATCACCTGGCAGATTCCTTAATATTAAGGAAACAATGGTTTTACACACCCGCCTCTCTCAGGTATTTCAATAAAATAACATAAGTTAAAGTATTTGGGGGACATGCCAGGCTCCCCTTGTGCCTCCCCCCCCCCAGCAGGGAGGGCAGTGGTGTAGTCCTGGGGTAGCCCTAAGTCGACTTAGGGCTACCCCATGTCTACACTGGCTTAATTCGACTTTAAAAAGTCAAATTAAGCCTTAAGTCTACTTAAATCTAGGTTTAATAAAGTCAACTTAATTTTCATTAAGTCAACTTTATTTTGCTTAAGTCGACTTAAGCGAAGTGTAGTGTAGACACAGGGCAAATTAAGTCGACTTAAGCCAAGCTTAAGTCAACTTAATTTACCAGTGTAGATGCAGCCTATGTTAGTCATCCAATCACTGCTAGCCTTTTTGGTGAAAACTAAACAAAGAAGAAATGTAACACTTCTGCTACAGCTGTGTTTTCTGTCATTGTCTTTCCCTCATCATTGAGTACCGGTCTATCCTGTCCTTGATCTTCCTCCTACTTCAGAAGAGTTGTAAAATGTTTCCTTGTTACTGTTACATTCTGGGGCGCAATCCAAACCAGTGAGAATTTGTGCCACAACATGCCCCATAATGCCAGGTCATTTTCAATGTTTTGCTGTTGTAGCTCCCAACCTAGGTCACTCACAAACAGCCTACCAGCATGCAAGTCACACCTAGAGTGTCTGTGTATAGCTACAGCCCTGGTCCAGCAGCTCTGACCCTAACAGCCTGTCTATAACACATCAGCCCTCTTGGGCTTCCACCAGCCTTGGCTTCTACTTTCAAGATGGCCACAACTAACTCTTGGTACCAAATTTTCCCAAAAATGCGTCTTCTGCACTATCCAGCCATCTCCTGGGTGGTTCAGATATTTAAGGCCCATTGCCCCTGTGAAGGGTCAACATTCAACTTGAAGTTACAAAACAGTTCAGTTTAAACACAACGCAAGATAAGTCTAAATTAAAAATAAAACAAGTCTAACTACAAAGAGATGGTTTTAAGTGAACATGAATAAAGATAACACACATTCAAGTTGCTAAAATTTAACAAGCTAGACTTGGTTCAAAGTGGAATCCTGACCACATGTTCCCAGCAAGATGGTTGACCAAATTTTCAAGTCACAATCCCTATCTCCTCTCCCCACTATCTTTCAAAGTGAAAGGGTTGGTTCCATTGTCTTCTGAGGTGAAAAACAGAGAGAGAGAAAGAGCGTAGGGTTTCCTGTCCTTTTCTTTCGTAGAACAATTAACCTTTGAAGTAGATTCTTCTTAGGGTTACTCCTCAAAGCAAAGTTTAGTCAAAGAGTAAAAAAAGCAACACAAAGTCTGGTGGTGAAGGAAGCTTCATGTTCTTTCTTCTCACTTGTGTTTGCTGAAATGCAATTCTGTTTTGTCTCCTGCCATCTTCTCTCCAGGCTGTCTCGAGGGCTCAGTTTACTACTTCTGTGTAAACTGAGGTAAACACATTTCTTTGTTCAGGATACTTCCTCCTAGGTAAAGCTGTGTGGTTTTGAACATATGTTAAGAACATCATGCAGGGGGATTTCATAGCTTTGCATATAATATTGCTTCATACTTTTTACTATGATATTATTGACCAGTGAGTTATTACCTTCCATACGATACCTCACAAGGCATATTTTGTACAAAGATTATTATAATTCTGAGTAGGGTATGACTAGAGGGGCGCTTTGGGTCAGAGATACCCTTCATGTCCCTAATTACTTTAATCTCCTTTTGTGCATTGGTCTTTCACGCTTGGGTTGTTTTATAGTCATCCTTCATAATTTGATCTGGTTACCACTTTTTGCATTACTTTTTTTTGAGTTTCGGGTTGTTGATGATCTCCCGGTTAAGGTAGGGTGGTTTCTTATCACACTTCCTATCTTTCCTACAGAATGGGATATTTTGCTCTTTAGCCCTTACTAATGTCTCTCTCAAAAAACTGCCGACTCTCCTCAACTCTTTTTTTCCCATAGACTTCCTTGCCACTGGATCTCATTTTCCAAGTCTCTGAGTTTGCGGAAGTCTGCCTTCTAGAAGTCCATTGTCTTTATTCTGCCATTCTCCTTCCTACCATTCTTTAGAATCATGAAATCTATCATTTATGATCAATTGCACCCAAGCTGCCTTCTGCCTTCAAATTCTCAACCAGTTCCTCCCTATTTGTCAGAATCAAATCTACAACAATTTTTCCCATAGTCATTTTCTCCATGCTCTGCAATAATAAGTTGTCTCCAATGCATTCCAAGAACTTGCTGGATAATATGTGCCCTGCTGCATTATTTTCCCAGGAGATGTCTGGGTAGTCAAAGGCTGCCATCACCATCAAGTCTTATGCTTTGGATGATTTTGTTAGTTGTTTAAAAAACAACAACAGCTTCATCCAACTCTCCTTCCTGCTTAGGGGCTCTATAGCAGTCCTCTGTCATGACATCATCTTTTTTTTTTTTAAACCTTTTTATCCTTACCCAGAGATGTTCAACAAGTTTGCCTCCCACTTCTATCTCAATCTAAGTGCAAGTGTAAACACCTTTGATATACAAGGCAACACCTCCTCCCTTTTTTCCCTTCTTGAACAAGCTGTATCCTTCCATGTCAATTATGCCGCAATTGTGATTATTCCCTAGTATTTCTAGTTCTTCCTCTTTATTCCCTGTACGTCTTGCATAAAGACACAGACGTCTAAGATGTTCGGTAGATTTCCCCTCTATCCCCTTTTGTCTCTTCTTTTCCCCTACTATGATTGTCCATGTTGCCCCTCAGATTCTGACCCTTCACCAGATCACCATGTTTTGGTCTTACCTATAGGATTTAGTCTCCTGTCCCCACCAAACCAAGTTTAAAGCCCACACCCTCTGAATGTTTTTACTGAGTAAGCATCTTTACTGTAAATTACGTTTCTCCCACATCCTTCTATACAAGTGTCTCCTAAAAGAAGAAAGCAAGTGCTGTCAGTAATCCCCTGCTCCCGTTGATCCCCGAAGTTCCACAACCAGGAGCCGGAAAACACAAGTTAGCACTCAGGCGTCAGAGTCGTGTGGGATGGGAAGGATACAATAACACACAGAACTGCTTTCCACTCCTGCACCCGGTTCCAGTCCAATGCCCCTGCTTTTTTATGGGAGTAGCCTTAAAAACGGCAACTCCCAACTCCTGAACCATCCCAATGGGTCCCCATTGCCACAGGAAAAGAGGAGCTTCCCCCCTCCACTTCTGGAGGAGAAATGGATGATAAAACCCCAAATTCCTAAACCTATGTTAGAAGCTGGCATGCTTCAGAATGTAGTCCATGGACCCTACAGGTCTGCTGTGAACTCACACGGAGCTAACTGTCCTCCTCATTTCTAGCTGCTAAGGCCACGTCTGCACTACACAATTAAGTTGACCTGACGTACATTGGCATACAGCTACTGCAGTAACGACATTACCTGTCTGCATCTACACTTGGATTCTTATGTCGGGGGTGCACATGCTCACCAGGAGCACTTGACAGCTGGTGCTACCAGTGTGGAGCACTGTAGGATGACTTCTGAAAGCCAGTAATGGTTAATGCGAGCAACACAGGGTCTACACTGATACTGCATCAACCCACCTACTTTGACATTGACTCGACGCCTCTCACGGAGGTGGATTTATTAAGTCGGCGGAGTGAAACAGTTATGTTGACAGGAGCCAAATCTAAGCATACACATTTCTATAGTTAGATCAACATAAACTGTCTTGCATCAAACTAATTCTGTAGTGGAGACCAGGCCTATGGCAAACTAAAAGGATACAGGAGATCCCTGGAACAGTAAAATAGGCTGATAAACTAATTGTTGTAGATGTCACGGAGATGGTAGGCAAAGGGAAAAAAGATTCTAAATTGCAGATAGGAGGGAATTTGGGCCATGAGACAACCTATGTAAATTGGAGACTAAACCAAGTGGGGATATGAGCGAGGATCGAGGGCCAGTCTACACGAGAAACTGGAGTCATGTTTGGATATAAACTGAACCAGTGCAGGTAGGTTCCCTTGGGTGGTTGTGTCTATAGAGCAGCCAGGACATGGCTATGCACTACCCAGCCCACGTAACCACCTGATCTTACCATCCTTACTCTTGTTCTCTCTCCTGTTGTTTAACTCAGTAAGACAAGTCTTCAAATTACACTCCTGACCTGAGAGTTACGATGTGAGCAAAATGGACCTTCAACCAAATAATTGAGGATGCCCATATTCGTTCTGAAGGCTTTGGGATTTTGATTGTTTTGTAAACGAACTACAGTAAACGTGGGAGCCATTCCAGGGTTTTGACTACAACACATCTATTCCTTATCCTCCTCACCAAAGTAAAGGGAGGTGAGTCAGTTAACGAAACTGCATTTATTGAAGGTCAGCAGAAGTTCCAGTATCTACAGTGTAGGCAGCAGCAATAATTCAGGAAACCCTCCATTAAGGACACTACCTCAAAGGAACCACTTCCTAAAAGGCAGACCTTGCTTGCAGACCACAGTGAAATATCAGCACAGTTCTCTAAACAGCATCATTTATTTTATATTTGAAAGCGGTACACATTCTGAGTCTTTGATTTAAAGCCACCCTTAAGCAGTAACCAAACCTTTACATTGCAAACCACAGGAAAAATAATTAAATGTAATGGAAGCCAGGGCTTCTAAGTAGAGATATACATGGCCAGATCTACAGTGATTCACATCCACAAAAATAACACTGATTTCAGCAGGAACAGGCTATGCATGAATTTGACCCATTGGGTGGGTATCGATTCAGAAGGGCTCCCTTGCCTGTTTTTTTTTTTTTTTTTTTTTTTTGGGGGGGGGGGGGGGGATTCTACTTGCCCATCCAGTGCTGCTCTAGGAGGGAGCAGAAGAACACTAGAGTCACAACAGCCCTCTGCCAGAGACTAACTTGAGGATTGTGCAATATTTACAATGTAAATCTTAACGTTTCTCGCCTCGCTTTAAAATTACAGGTGTAAGGCAGGAGGGGAGATCTGATCAATACAATTCACTGAAAGAGACACAAAGCAGATGCTGCTTCAAAAGTCTGGCTCTTCCTACAAAAGGAAAATTATCATTAATCCATACTTGCTGTAGCAAATGTTGCAGAGGCAGAGCATGTAGAGGAAGGAAAAATCCCTAACTGGATGAAGAACGTACAGCAAAAAGTCAATTTGTTGAAGCTGGAGAAACGAGGTGGAATGGGAAGAGGCTTCCTGAAAGGGTCTGTCTACACTCGAAACGACAGAGTTACCGCACTTCAACGCTTCACTGCAGACACTACTGAAACCAACACGAGGGGTTCTTGCATCAAGGTCGGTAATCAACCTCCCCTAGAGGCAGAATCTAGGGTGACAGAAGGATTCTTCCATCGATCTAATACTGTCTCCACTGTAGGTCAGATGTGCTTAACTATGTAGCTCAGGGGTGTGGATTTGCATGACCCTTGCATGACGTAGCTGGGTAGACCTATCTTTTCAGTATAAAGCAGGCCTGAAGTCTCTGATAACCCAGATGGTGGGCCTTCTGAGATTTACACTACACCCATGACAAGATCCCGTCTATAGAAATTGACAATACACCCAGGACTAGAATCCTTCTATTCTTTCCTTCCACAGACTTCTCCATGAAGTCTCAATCAAGGAGCCTCTTACTGAAGATTAAGGCATCTCCTCAATGCTGATTTTTTTAATATAAAATGTACATCCTCTTATCTGACAGGTGTTTCTGTAGCAAAGGCAAGTCGCAACTTTTAGCTACCTGACGTGTAACTTCTAATTGTATGGTGGTAGCTGCAGGAAATACGACAAATCATCGCTATGTTACCATAAAGGAAAATTATCTAACATTGAAAGGCCCAAATTTATCCCTGCTGGAGCTCCAGAGGCCATTCCACCTTGCCCCCACGATTATTATGACCTGGAACCAGAGCAGAGAGAAGAACTAGCTTGTGAAGTGAGGGAGGAGAAGAGAGAGGAGAGACAGACGTGCGCTAGTAATGCACTTAACAGACAGTTCTTTGTTTCAGCATACAGCTGAAATTCTATCTCAGGGCTCTGGTGACAGTGAACCTGCTGTAGCTGAGAACCTGTGGTTTGAAATCATTGGAGCCCGGCCTTATGTACAATAGGATGTACATAAACTATGGATTATTTATCCATACAATATGGCTTTCATTTTTCCTTTCACTGTTTCATTAGAATAACATGGTTAAACTGAGTAACATTTCTTCCCAGTGATTACCAAGACGTATTGCATCTTAAACAAATGGAACTTTATCTCGCGTTACACATCTTTAATAAACTGTATCCCAAAGTACCTTACAAAAGTGAACAAATTATGCAGAAAGTTAAGCATAGGCTAAGAAGAAAAGCGACATTTTAGACCTAGGGGAAGTTTTAGCAAGGTAGGGAGAATGACCTCGTGGTTAACGCAGAGGACTAGGAATCAGGCAACTTGTGTTTTATTCCTGGCTCTGCCACAGATTTCCTCTGTAAAGAACATAAAATTATAACCTGGAATTGTTAAGTGATCTCAATTTCCATGTATTTTGATGGGAATTGATTGCACTCAGCACGTCACACTTTATCCTTACCATGCTTTAGTTTCCTCATGGGCAATAAAAGGATAATATCTAGCTATGTCCACAGAGAGTTTTTATTCATATTTTTAAGAATCCAGAAACTGTAAGTGTAAGGTGTTACATTTAAGATTTTAAGACTGACCTTCTTTACACAAGCCCATATCATTTCAATTGATAATTCTCACATCAAGTCCATAACTACAGGGTGAATGCATTACTATAGATCAAATGGCATGTTGACAAGAAATTGATTAACCACATGTAAATTTCAACCAAACGTTATGCAAATCTAAGAGGTTTCATAGGAAGAATCTTTTTTTAAAATTAGATTAGAGTTTCCCTTACTCTGGCTGGGTTGATTTAGTTGGGGTTGGTCCTGCTTTGAGCAGGAGTTAAACTCAATGTTCCCTCTAAGCTGATCCTGCAGCTGAGCAAGTTATGGTAGTCGCTGAGCGGCTATTTGTGAGGAACGATGCCGCATGGGCAACAGTTTTCTGGCGCCGGAAGCATCAGCATGCCTAAGTACCTCGATTCAAAAGAAATGCGTAGATCTTGTGTTTTCATTCCAACTTTAACAAAAACGTTAAAATGTAAAAATGTTTAAAATGTTTTTAATAAAAATGTTAAACTGAAATATTGTCATTTTATCAATTTATTAAGCAAATGTGAGAGGATGAGACACTTGCTGCCGCGCCTATCTACCCTCTACCGTCTACACCTCACAGTTTTTGTCACCTAAAGGGGGCAGAGGGGGCTGGCGGTGCTTGGGGCCCGGTTTGGGGGACAGCTGGCTCGCTGGCTCAGGTGGGGATCTGGCTGGGGGTGGCAGGGGTGGGCGGCAGCGTGGCTGGATCAGGCTTGGGGCCTGCCTGCTGCAGCGGTGAGCAGAGGCCAGCAGCGTGGCCAGATGGGGCCCGGGCCCAGGGGCTGGGAGAGTGCGCAGGCCTTTGGAGTTCCTGCGCAGCTTACAGGGAACATTGGTTAGACTAGATAACCTCCTGGGATCCCTTGCAGCCCTAAAATTCTATGATTCTAGGTAAAACAAACAAGGAATCTGGGGGCACTTTTAAAGAATAACAAATTTATATCACACAATATATAAATGTAGTCAAATTCCAAAGGGGTAGCTGTGTTAGTCTATTGTACAAAGACAACAGAGTCCTGTGGCACTTTTAAAGACTAACAGATTTATTTATCGCATGAGCTTTCGTGGGTTAAACAGGGACTATGGATTTTTCTCGCATTACAACAAGTGATTTGACCTCCCCCTCCTCTATGTGCTGTTCCCCAGTGTTTGAATCCTAACACCTATTTTGATTTGCTGTTACAGCCTGACCTGATCCTATGTCATACACTCCCCTGCATTTAATTTCCTCCCACTCTGTAACTTTCCTATCTTCAAAGCGTCTGACGAAGTGGGATTTTCTCCCACGAAAGCTCATGCGATTAATAAATCTGTTAGTCTTTAAAAGTGCCACAGGATTCCAATATATAAATGTGTTAGTCTTTAAAAGTGCCACCAGAATCCTTGCTTGTTTTGCTGAACTAGACTATCACGGCAAACCCTTTGGAACTTACGATTCTATGTGTGAGGTTCTTTTTATTTCCCCTTCCTGTTTTACCAGTCCAACTCCCTCATTTTTCCATTGCAACCATTAGAATGTGTCTTACAGAGAAGGTTGGAAGTGTGTGGGGAAGGAGCGGGTGGTGGCTGTTTTTTCCCCTGGGCTAACTTCCAGTTTAAAAAGAAAAAAAATGACACTTGAATAAAGCACGGTCCCTGTGTTTGGAAAGCTTGTTTTGAAAACTCGGAGGAAGCAAAGTCTTGCCAATTTATAAAAAGTCCTGATTAACATTCTCAGCCAAGCCTTTCTACAGAAAGTATTTGGTTGGGAACACACACCATTTCAACCTGTCCTCCTCTTTACATCACCTTCAGTAATATAGGTCAATATTTCTTAAAAAGAGATTAGTGATTTTTGTACACTCATATTGAGACATCTTGCTAGCCCTTGATTTTCAGAGGGGTAGTACTCAGCAGACTGTCCCTTTTAAGGCGCTAGACTGGACACCCAAAAATAGACACTCTCAAAAATGCCTAGCCACTTTTGAAAATCTTAATCATTTTTTCATTTATTTTTGAAAGGGCACCATGAATAAAGCTCTAGGCCCCCAGAAAGACGCACCTCTAAAGAATGAAATTTGACTAGAAGAAAGGAGTGTATATTAGAAAATCTTTCTATTCTAATCTAATCTATATAGATTCTTAAATCTTCCGACAAGTCATTATTTCTACAAGCTTTTTCGAAAAGGTAAAACTCCTTACAGAACGCAAGTCTGGAAGGGTCCTCCTGTGTCACTGAGTCCTTCCCCGGCTATCACAGGCAACTGCATCATAAAATCGTGTTCGAAATCTTACCAAGTGCTGTCTGAAAACTAGTTTGGGTGTTTGTTCCCATTACTCCTATTGGAAAGCTGTTCCAGAACCTCACTTCTCTAATAATTAGAAACCTTCTTCTAATTTCCAGCATAAATGTATTCATGCCTAATGTATATGCATCTGTTCCTGGCCAATGGTATTGTACCATCTTTTTTCCTTCTCAGAAAAGAAAGCAAGATGCCTAGCATGTTCATGAGGCTTAAAAAGTTCGCTTTTCTGAGTACGGAATTTTGTTCCAACTGCTGTACTCTGGTCTTTGCAAGCTTCCTGACCCTGTTTACATTGCATTTTCTTTCATATTAAGATATAGCTTTTTAATATCACATTTCTGCTGAAAATCAGAGTACATGATCAAGTTTCCCAGTGTTTTGACACCCCAAGGTCTAAACTTACTTTTCACCATTTTAAATAGCTAATTAATAAAGGATTTTTCAAATGGGGTTTAACTATTAAAACAGGTAATTGTCTTAAAACATAATTCAGGCCTCGACAAATCTCCCACACAGCTGGGGGCCAGCCCAAAAACTTAGGCACCCCTATGTGTGAGGCAGCAAAGGGCCCCCTCGCCATCGAAAGACCACCACCATTTCTTCCGGCGATGCTGCAGAGCGCACAGGGCCTCTCGGCATCAGAAAATTGCCAAGTCCACCGACTCTTCGAAGAGACTTATTTGAGGGGTCTGCCGTGTCCACACTGGACGTGTAAATGTGAGCCGAAACATGTATTTCAACACTATTTCATGACAAGACAGATGCCATATGATAATTCAAAACAGCATGATGCATTTATGGGCCTAAAATGAAATTAAACTGTTATATAAATCCAGTCTTCAAAGCAGTCTTTGAACTAACCCTGAACCACTTACTGCGAGTGCAAGAGAAATAGGGAACATGTCTAGTCAGGCCAGGTATCAGCCGACTGCCCTCCATTCCTACGTGCTGCTACTCACATCTAGCTAGTTCCTTAATTGGATAATAGAAAATACTCTTCAGAACTGCCTGAGTGTATCACATTCATGCTGCTTCGGAATAAGGGGATGTAAAAGGCAACAAATAAGCCAGACAGCAGAGTACTAGGTTTTGGCCCCACAAACTCCATCACTTCACTTTCTTCTCCTGTGAACTCCATGGGAAAGTGACCACATGCCTGTGTTTGTACAGCATCCAGCACTACAGGACCCCACTCCTGAATGGGGTCTTTGGGTCCAACTCTAATAAATGCTTATTAATTATCAGTGCTTCTTTATAAAGAAGGGGTGCCAGATTCTGATCTCACTTAAACCATTGTAAATTGGGAGTAGATCTGTTGAAGAAAATGGAGTCTCTTCCAGCTCACACCAGTGTGAGATGCTCAGCTTGTCTGTGGCTTAAGAAGTCAACTACTCTTACCTCATTCCCCTATCGAAAATCACTTGTCATTTATGGACAAACTGCAGCTAGTGGGAAAACAGAATTTCCATCCCATTGGAAATTCTGACATTTCAAAAAATACTTGAACTTGAATTGGTATGAAAAGTCAAAATGTTGTGCAGTATGGAAAATTATTTCAATTAGAAAACATGAATACCACCTGAAAGAAATGTCTTATTCTGATAAGGTCAAAATGTTACAGATGGAAATACAGAAATATTAAGTTTAAAAAATAAATTGAAACAAGGAAGCTGAAATGCAATATTCCCATATCAAACAAGGAGTCCTGTGGCACTTTTAAAGACTAACAAATTTATCACATGAGCTTTCATGTGTAGAACCCCACATTCATCAGACGCTCATCCAATGAAGTGGGATTCTACCCACAAAAGCTCATGCAATAAATAAATTCATTAGTCTCCTTGCTTGTTTTGCTGAACTAGACTAATACGTCTACCCCTCTGGAACTCCCAAATCAATTTCAAATAATTTAAAAATTTTACAAACAAAAATTATATTGAAATCAACACCTTCCCAAAAATTTTAATTTTGAGAACGCAGCATTTTTCAATGGAAAACTTTTCCATCAAAAATGTTTCCACCAACTCTAGGACAAATATTTCTCTAACAGCCAATTTTTATGGACAATTTAGACAGATGTACATTTGTCTAGCAGAGGAAAGAACTTGACCCAATGACCTCAAATAAAGTTAATATAACACAAGGAGATGAAATTGTTCTCTCTCTCACAACAGTCAATGGGAGTTTTGTCATGGATTTGAAAAGAAGCAGGACTGGAACCTTAAGAAGCAAAGACATGGTTCCTACATCCACATGATCTGAGCAAACATAGGCCCATCCGTCTGACATCAATCCGAGACTAGACAATGGAGTAGCTGATACAGGACTCAATTAATAAAGAATTAAAAGAGGATAATATAATTAACACAAATCAACATGGGTTTATGGAAAACAGAGCCTATCAAACTAACTTGCTACCTTTTTTTTTTTTTAAAATAAGATAAGCTTGGTAGATAAAGATTATTGTGTTGATGTATACCTAAACTTCTGTAAGGTGTTTGATTTGATCTTGGTACAGCATGGTATTTTATTCGAAAACTAGGGTGATATCAAATTAACATGGCACATATTAAATGAGTTCAAAAACTGTTACAGATAGGTCTCAAAATGTAATTGTAAATGGAGAATCATCATCAAGAGTGTGTATTTCCTGTGGAGTCCCACAAGGACCGGTTCTTTGGGCCTACGCCATTTAACAATTTTATCAATTACCTAGAACAAATCATAAAATCATCACTGATAAAGTTTTCAGATGACACAAAAATTAGGGGAGCAGCATATAACAAAGAGGACAGGACTCTGAGACAGAGCAATCTGGATTACTAGATAAACTGAGCACAAGCAAACAATATGCATTTTAATATGTCTAAGTGGTAGCTGTATACATCCAAGAACAAAGAATGTAGGCCACATTTACAAGATAGTGGACTTTATCCTGGAAAGCAGTAACTCTGAAAGAGATGTGTGTGTGGTGGTGAATAAATCAGCTGAACATGAGTTCCCAGTGGGATACTGTGGCCAAAAAGGGTAATATGCTCCCAGGATGCGTAAATCACGAGTAGGAGGAGAGAGGTTATTTTACCTATGTATCTGGCATTGGTGTGACTGCTGCTAGAATACTGTGTCCACTTCTGGTGCCCACAATACAAAAAGGAAGTTGATAAATTGGACAGGGTTCAGAAAAGAGCTACAAGAACGTTCAAGGATTAGACAACCAGCCTTACAGTGACAGAGCTCTTTGAGTCTATTTAATTTAACAAAGAGAAGGTAATGGGGTGACTTGATTATAGTCTATAAGTATCTAAGTGGGGAACAATATTTAATAAGGGATTCTTCATTATAGCTGAGAACAGAATAGCATAATCCAGGGGTCAGCAACTCCCGGCACGTGTGCCAGAGCTGGCAAACGGGCCGAGCCTGAGCGGTGCCGCTCCCACGCTGGCCCCGCAAACCACACGGCCAGCAGCTGCAGCATGCGGCTCACGGCCCCGCCCCCTGCTGGACGGCAGGAAGGGGGGATGGAAGTGGGGGGGAGAGGGTCGCATTGCATTGCCCCGGCCCGCCCAGAGCCACACCGCTGCCGGCAGGGCAGAGCCGGCCCCGGCCATGGCCGGCAAGAGGGTGGATCAGCTCGGCCTGGCCAGAGACTTCCTCGCCCCGGCCAGCAGCAGTGGCGGCTCCGGGTGGGCTGAGCCGACTCGCCCTCTTGCCAGCCAGGGCCGACTCTGCCCTGCTGGCAGCGGCGCGGCTCTAGGAGGGCCGGGGCGACACGACGCGACCCGCTCCGCTCCCCTTCTGCAGTCCAGCAGCGGGCGGAGCGAACAGGGGCCATCAGCCCTGCGCTGTCCCTGCGGACAGGAGCCAGCCCCGGGGCGGGGAACCAGAGGCCACCCACAGCTGATGCCGGCCCAGGCCCTGGCCAGCACGGCACCTGGCCCCTCCCCCTTTGGCCCCGCCACAGCACCTGCTGAGGGTGCAGTGGGCGGGGCTGGCACAGGGGCCGGCAAAGGTTGCCGACCCCTGGCATAATCTAACAGCTGGTAGCTAAAACTAGACAAATTTAGACTGGAAATAAGGCATACATTTTTAACAGTGAGAGTAATTAACCACTGGAACAAATTGCCAAGGCTCATGGTGGATTCTTCATCAATGAATTTTTAAATGAAGATTGGATGTTTTTTCTAAAAGATCTGGTCTAGGAATTATTTTGGTGGATTCTATGGCTTGTACAGGTCGTCAGACTAGACTTGGGAACTTATGGGTTATAGCGCCACAGGCATCTAAAAATCAGACACGGTCCCTTTGCCGTGCATCTTGCAACGTAATATGACCAGAAACAAGAACTAAGAGATGATGATGGGAAAAAAGGAGAGACAAGCAAATAAAAAAGAAAGGGTTCACAAAAGAGTAATTCAAGAATAATTCAAGGCATGAGAAACCTCCCTAGCCATGAGAGACTAAAGCAGCTAAGTTGTCTTAGTTGATCCAAATCAAGGTTCAGACGATGACTTGATCACAGCCTATTAGTACCTACAGGAGGAAGAGATAATAATAATAGACAGATCTTTATTGTAATAGTGAGAGTAATTAACCACTGAAAAAACTTACCTAGGGATCTGGTGATTCGCCATCCCTTCAAAAGTCTTTAAATCAAGACTGGATATCTTTCTAGAAATGACACTGTAGTTCAAACAGAAGTTATGGGCTTGATGTAGAAATTATTGAGTGAGGCTCTTTGGCCTGAGTATGCAGGTGGTCAGATTAGATTATAAAACCCTAAAATCTATGAAAAGGGCATGTGTCCAAACAACAACACAAGCAGAAGAAGAAATTCTTTGCCAGTTCTTTATCCACTAGAATCAATAAGGGAATGCCTAAATGAAATTGATTTTCAAATTGTTCAAATGACCTAGTTTCATTATTCTGGCTGGAAAGAGTATTTCTCTTTTCCCTTGCTAGCATTGTAGAACTCTTCAGACCGTACTGCATAACAACTGAGTTGGTGCAGGGGCTGGATGCAAGAGTCCAATTAGTCAGGCATGGGAGGGAGGGGTTGAGTAGTGCAGGGAGGGAAGCAAACTATCTGACTAAATTCTGATGGCAAATTGTGTAACCATCTGCTCAACTAAATTCAGACAAGCTAGCACTGGATAACAAACAGCTATAATTCACTTGTATTGTAGGTCAAAAATTCAAATCTGGCCAAGTCAGCTGCAACACAGTCTCACGTATCTGACAGCTGTTCAGTGGCTTATGAGAACTAAATTGTGGTTTTAGGGCTTGTCTATACAGGAAAATTGACCAGAATCCACTTAGTGGATTAATCAATATCAGCAAAAGGCATTCTTTTTCTGGAATAGTATCCACACATCCTACTTTATTCCAAATTCATATCCTACTATATTCCAAATTCACTTACTAAATTCACCAACTTTATTCTAAATTCACCCTACTTTATTCCAGAATAAATTTCTTGTGTAGACAAGCCATAAGTTCTTTTCCATGTATACACTGCAATTGACACCCTGTTAGCAAGTCCCCAGAGGCATAAGGTTTCACAGTATCACGGAGACACCACCCAAACACATCAGAGTGAAGACATTGGTGAGGAAGTCTGAGCAGCTGCTGTGCCGATTCCAGAAAATACCATCCTAGCCACTATGGACTTAGAGGCTCTTTACACAAACATCCCACACAAAGATGGATTACAAGCCATTAGAAGAACTATCCAAGATGATGCCACAGCAAAAACTTGTGGCTGAACTTTGTGACTTTGTACTCACCCACAACCATTTCAGATTTGAAGATAATTTATACCTTCAAGTCAGCGGCACTGCTATGGATACCCGCATGGCCCCACAATATGCCAACATCTTTATGGCTGAATTAAAACAACACTTCCTCACGTCTCATCCCAAAGCACCTCTACTTTACTTACGCTATATTGATGACATCTTCATCATCTGGACCCATGGTAAGGAGGCCCTTGAAGATTTCCATAGAGATTTCAACAATTTCCACTCCACAATCAAACTTAGCCTGGAACACACCACACTGGAGATCCACTTTCTGGACACTACAGTGCAAATTAGTGATGGACACATAAAGACCTCCCTATACCGCAAACCTACTGATCGCTATAGTTACCTACATCCCTCGAGCTTTCATCCCAGATACACCACACGATCCATTGTCTACAGTCAAGCCCTAAGATATAACCCCATTTGCTCTGATCCTTTAGACAGAGACAGACACCTTCAGAATCTCTATCAAGCATTCTTAAAACTACAATACCCACCCGCAGAAGTGAAGAAACAGACTGACTGACCCAGAGGAGTACCCAGAAGTCAACTACTACAGGAGAAGTCCAAGAAAAAAAAAAACAGAACGCCATTGGTCACCACCTACAACCCCCAAGTCAGACCTCTTCATCACATCTTCAAAGATCTACAGCCTATTCTTCAAGACGATCCCGCACTCTCTCAAGCCTTGGGAGACAGACCTCTCCTTGCTTACAGACAGCCCCCCAACCTTAAACAGATACTCACCAGCAACTACAGATCAAACAACAGAAACACTAAAGCAGGAAAATATCCCTGCCACAGACCACGCTGCCAACTTTGCCCTCATATCTACACTGAAGACACCATCACAGGACCAAGTCAAGCCACCTACTCCATCAAGGGCTCATTCACCTGCTCATCCACCAATGTGATTTATGCCATCACGTGCCAGAAATGCCCCTCTGCCTTATATATTGGACGAACAGGACAGTCTCTGTGCAAAAGAATAAATGCACACAAATCTGACATCAGAAATCGCAACACTAAAAAACCAATAGAGGAACACTTGGATCTCTCTGCTCATTCCATTGACAACTTGCTAATAGCTGTGTTGAAACAGATGAATAACAAATCACAGCTTCAAAAGAAACTGCAGAACTCGAATTTATATGCAAATTCGACTCAGTTGCCTTGGGGTTAAACAGGGACTTCGGATTTTTCCCTCATTACAACAGGTGATTTGACCTCACCTTCCTCTATGTGCTGTTCCCCAGTGTTTGAATCCTAACACCTATTTTGATTTGCTGTTACAGCCTGACCTGATCCTATGTCATACACTCCCCTGCATTTAATTTCCTCCCATTCTGTAAGTTTTCGATCTTCAAAGCGTCTGACGAAGTGGGATTTTCTCCCATGAAACTCATGCGATAAATAAACCTGTTAGTCTTTAAAAGTGCCACAGGACTCCGTTTTTCTGAAATAGACTAACACGGCTACCCCTTTCGAGTGTGCCTATTCATGATAATCAGAGAACACTGGTATCAAAAGATGTCAATAAAATTATTTTGAACAGGGTTAAGTTCACTTAAAATAATTTTTTAAAAGAGAAAAAACTTATTGCTTAAAGGAGAAAATAGTATATTTGTTGGCTATCAGATGTTTCAAAGTTCAAGGAAATCTGGAGAGACACACTAGAGAAGTTACCATATAAAAAAAGTACTGTGTATGAAAAGCTTAGGTCTCTTCACACTAGACACATAAAGCTCTGTAAGAACTAAGAGCAAGCATGGTGGAGTAAAAAAAGAAGAAAAAGAAAAACAATGATTTTTTTAAAAAATTTAAATCAGATCTTTTGTTTAAATTAAATACAAGTTTATTTTTTTTAAATACACATATATAAAATTAAATTTGAAATTGATATGCTAATGCCTACATTTATTACACTCCATTAAAGTAATTTAAATTAAATTAAATATAAAAAATATTAAGCAGTCCATGTATGGTTGCTGCTGATGCTTAAAGAAACTCAAACCACTGAACAGGTGGACGTCACTGGCTAAGCTCTTGCAACCAGAGTTTATTCAAAATGCAGTAACTTTCTGCAGATGCGGAGATAATATTTTCTTCATTACAGTTTATTAAACTAGTTCAGTTTAATGACTAATTCAATCACCGGAAAGAAATTAATTTGGAGCTGAAAAAGCAGGAAAGCTTCTTTTCCTCTTCCTATCGATGAATACAACCAGGTGTGCCAGAGGATAAGATTTTCTATTTCTAAAAGCTTGAAGGACATGGTGACCAGAAACTATCAGTTCAATTCATTAGCTACAGAGACTATTTCCTTTGTTCAGTAAACCATTTATTTTGAAATGCAAAACTGGTTTTGCTAAACTCTTTGATAAACTTTTTCTTATGTATCCAGCACATTTAATGCCGTTTTATTTAATAATAAAAACGAAAAACGCTGCTTTTGTGCATTTGTAAATGAATTTGAATATCTACCCAAATAGAGTCCTGTGGCATCTTAGACTAACAAATTTCTTCAGGCATAAGCTTTCGTGGGCTCCAACCCATTTCGTCAGTGAATGGCTGGAGCTACAGAGCAGGACAATTGTGCAGCTGATCTCTTGGACATGCAAGGGGAAGCAGACCAGCTTTTACTCCTCAGTTCTTTGGAAATATCTTGGATTCTCTTGATGGACTCAGACAGATCTGAGGCCATGTGGAGTGAGAGTTTGGGAAGTGAACATCTGATCCCTGTTGGTGAGATCTTAATTTGGATATGTGGTATATCTTTGAGACAGCGTCCAAACTTGAAACTGGCCATAATTGAAAATATGGAAATTACTAAGCAACCTAATGTGCGGCTTAATGAAATTTACCTGAATGACTGGGGTGGGGAGATTTGCCCAGACTCAGAGCTGTTAGTGTGGGAGGCACACCTAGCCGGACTATGGATCCTTACCAGACAGCCCAGGTTTTAAGCATCCAGGGAAGACAAAATAAAAACTTTATTCTGTGAAAGCGAGAGTGGGGTTAACCGTGAACCATCCAAACCCCAAAAGATGTAGTCAAATTAAGATCCTATGTTACCAAGACCCTTGAGATAAACAAAAACCACCTAGTTAAATGCCCCAAAATCCAAGAGGGCACTGGACAATCTGCCACATTGACAAACTATTTGTACTGAAGACATAACAAAATGAATCGTAAACACGCTCTCGTGCTAACTGTATGTAAATATTAATGCTGATGTTAACTCTTACGATTGATTTGTTACCAAGGGATGAAAAATGTACCAACTGCTTGTTTGCTGTAAAATCTTTGAAATTTGTTCAAAGCTGTAATAGTACACAACCAAGTTTAACCCTTTTGTGATGCATCCAGCAATGGCTAGGACACACCCCTTTTGGCATCAATTTTGCCTGGGGCTGTGATGCTGTCCGGATTTAGGGGACCATTTATGATAGTTTCATATTAATATTTCATAATTGCAATAATCCATAGAAGCTATGCCATGATTGGTACCAACAGAAAGGTTTTAACTTGCTAGGAATGACTGTATGGTTTATATGTAGGTGTCATATCTATATTAGAAATAGGAATGTGTTTGTTATACCTGTGTTTCAACTTATTTGATTCTGGGGAACTCCCCAGACTGGATGTCTAGAGCCATTGTCTGGAAGCTCTCAGGTACAGTGGGCCCAGAGAGAAACCTGTTGAGCCAGTAGGACTTGCCCATGTGACTCAACTCCATTTTGATTGGAAAGAAACCCACAGCATGGGGCAGGCCAGAGGCGATAAAACGCAGCAGCTCCAATTCCATTTTGTCTCCAGTCAACACCCATCTCTGAAACTATTCATTTGTGACTGGACAGAGGACTGAGGCCCGCCCAGGTGCTGGGTGTTTACCAGAGAAACTGATCATGCCTGCAAACTCCTTATTCTTCTAAGAACTTGCTTTATATGGACTCTGAATCATTTGTATGTATGTGATTCAGTTTGACCCTTTAACATCTCTCATATTTTGGTTTCTTTTCTTTTTATATTAAACTTTTAGTTGTAGTTACTAAAGGATTGGTTGGCAACATGGTTTTTTGGATAAGATCCAAACCTATATTGTTCTATGTAAAGTGGCTGGCCCTTTGGGGTCAGGAGAACCTATCTAAGAGACCGTGCGGCTAGGTGAGAGCCAGAGGAGCTGATGAACAATAAAGAGGGCTGTTTCTGTTTTGTTACGCTTCATGATAACCAGTGTGGGGAATCAGAAGCCTGGTGTGTGGCTGATTGGGAGTCTGATTTAACTACCACCCATCAGTGTTTGGGAGAGTTTGGCTCTCAGTTTTGCAGCTTGTCCTGATTTTTGCACATTCAGGTTATCCCAGGAGGCCCGGGTGACAATAGGAATAATTAATACTCTTTTTAAACCCCATGAAAATTGATACGAATATAATATCCCACAAGGTTTCCAGCTCGTGCCACTGCAGTGTTGTGTGATGTGGACACCTGTCCACTCAGAACCAGAAAAAAACCAAATTCATTTCACCCAGAACCACCAACGGCCAATCAATATCTGGCTTTGTTACTCGGTTGCTTCTCAGAATCACTTTTCTAAGGACATAATAATCAAGCAATGGCAATCGTCAAGTCAACAGTTAAATATGTTACCACTGAGGTTGGCTGAGATTTGAAGTCATCAAGTATATCTGAAGGACAGTCTGATTTCAAACAATGTGCTGAAATATAGCATAATTGCAATTCGATGCTATAGATTTCATACATGGCTTGGTTTAGTAGCTTATCTTCCTAAATGTTTCTGACATTTGCCCCCATACATTTTCTGCATAATAATGCCTTCTGTTTAAATAGCATCTTTCATACCTAAATACTAGGAACTATACATGCATCAGAATAATTTTACCTACCACTGAAATGAAACTGCTGTGTCCCTGGGATGAAACGCAGCAGCTGGTTAACACTACGGTACATAACAGTTTAGGACAGGAAGTGAAGAAGAATATCATTATCCAACTAAAATTGAAGGGAGAGATTAGATAGGCAGCTCAGCTGCACCGTCTGAAGAGTGCCAGGAGAGCCAACTGGTCACAGCTGATCAGGGCGTACATTTTACATCCCAAAAGAAAAGCCAGTACCTCAAGCAGATGACAACCATGCTAAGGGGTTGGTTCAGTGCTAGTCCATAAAGAAGAGAGTTACCACCATTGTCCTGCAGCACCTTTATTTGCTTGGGAAACCAGACGCTCAGAAATGCGCCCCGTCTTTTCAATCTCTGCCCATGCAAATTTTTCTTCCCGCCTCTAGAGCTTTTTGTCATCTGACTCCAAAGCAATGGTCCCCAGACTTTTTACATCACACCCCCTTTTCCCTCTCTGCACCCCTAACCAGCTGGGAACTGGCCACGCCTGTGGTAGGGGACTGACGCTGGCTGGGAGCGTGGGCCAAGGATGGGAAGAGGGTGGCGATCGGGCGTTGCAGCCACAGGGGGCTGCAGGTAGTCCCGGTGCCAGTGAGCAAGGCTGGTTGGTTTTTGTCTTGGGGTGACCTGAAATGAACACTACTCCAGGTGAGGCATATCAGGACTTTATATCATGGGATTGTATTTTCAGTGAAACAAGGTGGTTGAGGTAATATCTTCTACCCGGCTGGTGTCTGTAGGTGAAAGAGAAACCTTCAACCTTACACAGAGCTCTTCCTCAGGCCTGGGAAAGGTACTCAGAGTGTCACAGTAGAACAGATTGTTTAGCATAAGTAAGAGACGGTTCAAGGAGAAGTGGCTCATTAACACCTCAGCAGTCAGATAACAAAAAAGGGGAGCTAGTGGGTTACAGACTGTTATAATAAGCCGTAAATTCAGGGCATGTCCACACTACAGAGTTAAATCGACTGGAGTTATGTGAATTATCATAAGTCTCTTTAATAACATCAGTTGAGCACATCCGCGCATCGCTCCCATTGTCAGCCAAGCACCTACACAGTCATGCTCTTGCATTGACGGAGAGAGCACTGCATCATGGGTAGCTATCCCACTACTACGCTCTGTCACCCTCTGCCACTGGGAACTACAGGAATGGATGACAGTGCATCATGGGGACATGCTCCCCGTCCCATGATGCAGTTCTTTCCATCCCATCATTCCATGGGTTTCTGACTTCGTTTCACAATGTTTTGGAACAGCCTCTGTAAACTACACACCCACCATCTCTGCCTGACCACACGGATCCTGCACTGTTGCACGCCCCATAATATTTGCAAATCAAAGAGGGAAAGGTTTCCCTGGGGGAAAACCGTTGCGGCTGATCGGCTGGCTGCTGATGTTGAGCAGCCAGACACAAGGGAACTTAGAGGGGTGCAACGGGACTCTATTCAATTCAAAGAACTTTGAAAGAGTGTTGTGACAATGATTTCCATCCAGCAGCGTCTCTTTACGTGATGCGTTGGGCCAGGCAATGTTTACTTGGTGCCTTGAATTACCCCGTAGTGCTTGCTTCCTGTGTGTTAACTGCAACGACAAAATATTCCTACCTACAGCCACTGTGTTTCAATGTTAGCACTAAGTCATGTGTATCTGTCTGTCTATATTTCACAAATAAGGACCCACTTAATTTCAAAGACAAGTTTAATAATAGGATCAAACACACATTTTCATCAACCAGGAGGCATGACAGAGAAGAACGATCTCATAGTTTGGGCTCTCACAGCTGAGTGTTACTCCAGTTTTCATTGGGAAACCAGGCTCTGGGCATGGAGTGCACACAGTACTGTGAGGGATTGGGAACATGCAAAAAATGTGGTGGGGGAGTTTGGGAAGGGCCTGAGCCAGAATTCTTTAGTCGCTGGTGGCAAAGATGCACTCAAACTGAAAGATAATGAGGGACTTCAACACTTCTGTCTGTCTCTCCAGGAACTTTATCATCCACTCTTGTCCCTGTGTCCTTTCCTGGCTATCCAACCTGTATCTTATTGATTTTTTGCCTCCATGCTCTTGTTTCACAATGTGCTGCATCTGTTGTCTGCAGCACTTCATGAAACATATCCTCCTCATTCCTCCTGGATCTGCCTCTTATCTATCGGAGATGCTCTGCCAGTGTGGAGGAGTAGGTCTTCAAGGGTTCATCTGCAAAAAGCAAATGAACAGAGACAATGTTGTGGTGCACCCACAATAATTACCCATGCCTATTTCTCACTGTCCCTTGGCCAGTAGACAGGTCAGCATGAGTTCCAGATATGATGAGTTAGTGGGGAGGAAGGGCTTAGCGGGGGGAATGGGCCAAAAGGACAAAGGGCGGTTTGCGAAGAGAGTTACTATGAGCTGCTATGGAGCCTATTCTGATTATTGGTACCTTTTTTCACAGGCTAGGGAAATATAACCTGATCTCTGACTCCCGAGGGTAACTCAGGATACAAGGATGCCTATATAGCTCCTGCATGCCTATAGCTTCAGACTGGCTCCATATGCTGCTGAGCTGTGTGTCGCTCTGGCCCCTGCAGAAATAAATACCGTGTGGCATGGCAAAGTTTCCAACAGCTGGGGGAAGAAACAAGGCAGCTCTCCCAACAAACCTTCAGCATAGGACTGCTGAACACTACAGGAAAGCTTCCTAGAGATCTCTATGGAGAACTCCCAGGACATCCCTGTATACATTAACAAACTTTTCTGCAGTGGCCTAACTGCATAGGCTCTGTTTTTAATTTCTGTCCCTTATCCCTTCTCTACCATATAACAAAGTACATGAGAGCTCAATCTCCGCTCACCGTGCAGTATCAAAGGAAAATGAGCACTCACCAGACCTCCTCTCTCCTGCATCCTGTATGTCAGAGCATGGAGAGCAAGGACTGGCAAGACCCCTCCAAGCTGGAAAAGAGGTCTTTATATCCCACTCCACTGAATGACCCTGCCGTGTGTTCCAAATTGTCCTCCAGCTCCATTTCCTTATTTGGGTTGAGCTGCTGGCCTCCAGTCACCACGAAGTATCCACGGGGCTCTTGATGGTGCAGACTGGATCACCACCGCGACTGGCGTACAGCTCCTTCTAAAAGTGGCATGTCTTCAGCACCGCACCAGAGCAACGGTTGCCCTCTCTTGCCTTCTGGTACGCCTGCCTCAGCTCCTTGATTTTAGCAAGACACTGCTTAGTGTCCCTCTTGTGATCCTACTCTTGCATGTCACTTGCAATAAGCCCTTACATATCAAAATTCCTACAGCTGATGCAAAGCTGTGACTGCAAAGCCTCCTATCTCCATATAGTCAACAGAGCCAACAGCTCCAGTGTGCACCATGCGGAAGAACATCTGGTGCATACAGCTGTCAGAGTCAGCTGGGAGGATACTGTTTGAACTGTACGCACCGAGCCAACAGGAAGAGGAAAACTCAAACATTTCCCAGCCTTTAAATAGGAAAGGGGAGCATACCTATGGACCTTTGGGGCAGTAGAGTTCTAACTGCTGACCAGAGTGGTCATACTGGGCGTTGTGGGAAACATCATAGAAGTCAATTAGGACAATGTGACCAAGTGCAGTGTCTGCATTGCTCTAAAAATGTCACAAGAAGCTTCATGCCGCTTGTTGAGTTAGATCAGTGGGAGGAGCATTTCAGGGTGTACACCTCCCGTTTTGTTGACAAAAGCTGACTTTTTTCCACAACACTCTGCAGTGTTGACACAGCCTAAGTCCTTGACTTTTACTGTCTAGCAAAGTTCTGAATTTAAGCTCCCAAGTTCATCTTTTTAAGTTGTAGAACCTATGGATCTTGAAGTGGATTGTGGGAGGTATTGATCAACACAGAAGTGGAGATATGTCTGTGGATTTTGCACCTGTTATTTAGGTAGTCTGCTGTTGCTTTGAGTTGCTGTGTCCTGATCTGTGGGGAGCTTGCTTCTGATAATGAGTTTGGCAAGGCCAGGCGATTACTTGAAAGCCAGAACAGAGGATTCAAGAAGGATTTATTTCAGGATGTGATCCCCATCAAGTATAGGTTGTAATTATTTAATGATACCCAGCATGAGTTCCAGTGTACGGTGGTAAGTGACAAGTAGGGATGTGCGGTTGAAGTGGGGCTTTTTCCTGTATTGAAGCAGGATATTTGGATGGCGCATTCCATGATGTGATCTACTTCTCTGGCGCAGCGTCCTTGTTTGCTGAAGGCAGTTTCAAATGTGTTTAGGTGTGTATCCCAGACTTTCTCCACAAAACATATGTGATATCTTAGTTCCTGGCTGCAGAAGACGGATTTCTTTGTGTTTGGGGTGATTACTGGATCTGTCCAAAGTAAGGGTGGTGAGCCCTGGGTTTCTTGTAAATAGGGTTCCATTGTGGATGTTGATTGCGGTGTCCAAAAGTTGATGCTGATGTCTGAGTGTTTGTTCTAAGTCTGAGGATGGGTGGTGGCTGTTGACATTGTAGAAGGAATCTATAAGAGACCTTTCAAGTCCAAGAGTCCTACATGTCCCTATCACAACACAAGTGATCCAGAGGACTCAATGCCCCAACAACAGCTATGCAGGTGAAATAAGACCATCACTACATTCTCAAATGAACTCACACAGAAAAAAAATGATAAAAGATAAAACCACCACCAAGCAGTATCTCCCTATCTTTGACCCCTGAATCCTCATCCTCAAAGAAAACCTGCACAACGCCTTCAAAAGATGAGCCTGAGAGCTTAAATTCACAGCCTTGCTAGATACTAAAAATCATGGACCTAATAGAGACACGGGATTTATGGTTTATTACAACAATCTGTAACCCGCTAACTTCCCCTTTTTGTCCTTTGACTGCCCGGGTGTTATCTGGGCCCTTCACCCTCAACAGTCACTTGCATGACACATTAACTACTTATGCCAGACGATCTGATGATCTGTTTCCCTTTGTATTGAGCTGTGACGCTCTGAGTACCTTTCCCAGACCTGAAGAAGAGCTGGAAAGTTTGTCTTTCACCAACAGACACTGGTCCAATAAAAGACATTACCTCACCCACCTGGTCTCTCTAAGGCCACGTCTACACCACACAATTAAGTCAGCCTACGTAGGATGACTTACAGCCTCCACAGTAACCACTGTGGGTTTTTTTATGTCCACCTCTCACCCGTTGGTGGTGTCCATCCTCATAAGGACCATTTGCACCAGCGAGGGGTGGTGTGTGGTGGAGAGGAGTGTGAGAACTCCAGCTGCCCGCTGGAGACAGACTCATCTTCTCACTGAGCTTCCCTCTGGAGCCCAGCTTCCACCGAAGCTCTCAGCTTCACACTCCCATCGGAGCCCCATGAGGGGCAGGGAGCTAAGAACCCAAGCTGCAAATGGGCTCCAGGTGCGAGCTCTGCAGGAGCCCACAGCTCAGCTCTCAGAGCCGGGCAGCGAGGCTCCACCTGTCAACACCACGGGGGCTGATAGCTAGCAGTCCCACCCATACTCAATTTCAAAACAAGGACCCATCCAGCAATACAACTGACATTCTTGTCAATTTCAGAGCTCTGTACCTCAATCAACCAGACAGCCAACAGGCCATGCAAACAGCACACTGTCTGCAGAGATCCTGTGTCACTGGACCTACCTTACACCTCTCACTGAGATGGATTTACTAGTTTGATGTAGTGATACCCAGGGCTTTTTTGTGATGGTACTCAGGGGTACTGAGTACTGGCACCTTTTTTCACAGTGATGCAGCCCCAGCTTCTGACACTTCTGCCGGCGGCCCAAGGTCCCTGGCTGAGTAGCAGCAGCACCTTTTCACTGGTTATACCTAAGTAATTCTGTAGCGTAGACCAGGACTAATACCCTGGGACCAACATGGATACAACAATATTGGATTTTCATTGTTATTTTCTGTGCTTTTCCTTATGCAACACACCATTTTGGCTGCTTTTTGGACTGCCACTGTGTAAGCAGCAGAGGTTTTACTTTGAGCTATTCCCAGTGATAAATGTATCTTTTGTCCTGTGTAGTTAGTTAGTTTAGAAACCAGTAAGATGTAGGAGTAATTCAATTTGGCCTTTACAATGTTTATTACCTTGCATTTGTCAACAGTGAATTTCATCTGCCATCATGCAGTTTGTTGATCTAGCTTTCTTAGCATCATTTGAAGTTCTTCGCAGTCTTTAGGCAACTAAATTATTTTGCACCATCTACAAATTCTCACCTACATCGCTGTTGGAGGGCAGATCCCCACCCAATTCAGAAAAGTGTTGAACAGCGCTCCTGGGCACAATCAGCCCCAAGCCAACCACCTGCGAGACTTGTTAAGCCTGGGGATATGTGGGTGCTTAAAAGGAAGAACTCCTGCTCTGTGTAGCTAGCAACAGAACTGCAACTCAGAGCTCCCTACCAACCCAGTATTCCTGACTGGGGAAATGGCTTGAGACCTTTGGGTGCGTAGGCCTTTTCAGAAAGAAGAAGGGCTAATATTTTTCTATTTCTTCCTTCTTTGGCTTCCAAAAGCACAGGGCTCTGCTTTTTCTGGGCAAAGGAAACATACTGACTTTTTATTTGGACAACTCTTGACATCCCACCTGCAAGGGAGCTGATGCCTTGGTAACCCATATGCCTAAAATAGGCTCTCTCTTTAAGAGACCTATTGGGCGAGTGGGGGGTTACAGTTGCTGGGCAGATTAGCTGCCCAGAACCAGAAATTTCTGGAAACAGGGAGTGGTAGCATTTGAGCACGCTCCACAGGGTTTCCTGCCAGTGTGATCAGACCACATGAGCGCAGTGCAACGGACAGGAGACAGGAGTTGCATGAGAAGAGCCCATGTGCTCCATGTGCAAGAAGAGAAGCTGAGCCAGGTGTGAACAGCAAGATGTGTTCTCGCTCCTCTGGAGGCTTTTGCAGCAGAGTTTGTGCACATGTATATGGGACTGAGGGCTGGTTAACCAGTGAGCTGGCCGGATGGTGCTGGTTCCAGAGGAGAAAGAGAAGCCTGCATGGATTTCTACTGAAGATTCCTGCAAGCAAAGAAGAGGACAGCTACTTCTTTCCACTCAAGCCTTCGGATTTGACCAGAGACTGTAGCTGAGAGTTGGGTGAACTCCACCTGGACTTTCGGGTCTCTTGGGTATCTTTCTCACAGTGTTTCTGTGGGGACTGTACTGTTTAAATTCATTTTGTTTTCTTCGGATAAGATTTATTCAGTTAGCAGTTAATAAAGTTCATTGTTATGTTTGTTCTAAGTAGTATTTTAACGTGGGAGGGTAACTCTGAGCAATCTTTGCAGTGAGTCCCTTACAGATTGGGTCCTGGGCCTCCAGGTGCTTCTCCATAGGAGTTGCGGTTTATTTCTGTTAGGCACTGAAGAAGAGCAATTGAATGAATTCAAGCCCACCCAAAGGTGGGAGAGCTGTGCCCTGGACTCTAAGATAGAAGCAGTGCTCAACCCACTCCCCAAAAGGATACCAGAAGTACAGTTTATTACGATCTCTTTCCTTCAGATCACTGTTATATTAATCATTGTCCATAACATTCTGCCATATTGAAGGCTTACCATTTAGTCATAATTTGCCTTCTGCCTCAGCCTGCTTCTTATCCAGGATGCTACTTTGCCTCTCACTCCAGGACAAAGGCCCAGTCTAAACCGTGGACAAAATTCGGCAGTAGTCGATGGGAGTTACACAAAGCGACGCAGAATAACCTGTGTAACTCCCATCAACTTCGTAACTCCCCTAGAGCCACTGTCTTCACTGGGCTGTACCGACGGCAAATCCACTCCCAACAGTTCAGTGCCATACCACATGAGAGGGTGGTTTTATTGAGTCAATTCCCGGATCGACTGAGCATGTCTTAACTGATGGCTCAGTCAGTTTGGAAAAATTCGGAAAAATTTATCTGATGGCAGCAAATTTGCCACCGCCAATGTAGACATACCCGAGTTTCTTAACAGCCTCTCCTAAGGAGCTTTGTCAAATGTTTTTTGAAGGGTCAGATAAACTAGAAACAGAGACAAAAAGTCTTATTGAAGTGAAAGGTTCTTGAGGATGGGGGAGAAGTACTCCCTACCTACAGAGGAGTTGGATTGAGCAGGATCATATTGCTTTCAGTTCTCCGCTGAGGCAGTACAGACTATTCTCTGAACACTGCAGTCTTGGTGGCTGAAACTGACTACTTCTGCATTAAAAACTACATGTTTATTTCACTTCAGTGTTGAACCAAACCTAAAAATAAAACCTCCCCTTTTCTCCATGGCATGAAAACATAGCGTAATTCTAAACAGGCCAATAACATACTTTATTGAATTAAATTTAGCTAACTCTGTAGTACTATCATAAACAAATACGCCATTCCACAGTAAAATAATGAACTGTGAAGAACAGAACAAACAATTATGAGTTTTTTGGAAGAGATCTACCACTCTTTGTCAATTGTGCGGTTATATCAAGTGGGAGAATATGAATATTTTTCTGTTTCGGGTAGCTCCTCTCCCTTTACACCCCTTTGTCTTTTCAATTTTGAAAAAGAAAGGCAGATTTAAAGGAAATTGGTACAGGATGGCTACAAAGCCAAGACAGCACTTTTGCTTTTTTAAACTGTGATCAGAAATTTAATGCAGCTGAACTCTGAATTCTTCCTAATCAGGGTAGCTCTTCTGAAGCCAATACCAGCTACAGTGATTTACAGCAGCTGAGGATTTGGGCCATTAACACTAAACCCATTTCTACTAGTGATTTGCTATGTAGCCTTCACCTCTCTGCCTTAGTTTCCCTATCTGCCAAATGGAGATAATATTTATCTAAAAGGCATGATGTGGAAGCTATCTTTAAAGTGGGAATGTTCTCTAACCAAGGTCCTGGGCAGGCCACAGTTCTGTGACTGGAGAATCTCTCTTCCTGTGTAACAGTGCTTCACAATCTAAGCATAAATGTCTAGTCTAATGCAGTGTCTGTCTTCCTCAGATCTGCAGAAAACCTTAAATAATGGCTCTAGAGAGGCCACTCAGCACAGTGATGAAACCAGAAGATAACAGTTTCAAGTCAACAACAAGAATTTTGCTATTGATCATTTGATCAGAAATATTCAGCTAAAATCCCACCTCTCTCCAGGGGTCAAAACCCCCAAACATCTCCTACCCAGCTGCCAGACCATTCCCTGCAGCATCTCCCTTGACAACTTCCATAATGCAGTTTATAGGCTGTCAACACAAAAATCTGAGGCCCATCAAGGACCGAAAGGGTGGGGGAAACGCAAAATAAAAATTAATTTAATATCAAACAAACAATAGAGCTTATGCATACTAAATTCATGGAAGACCCCCAATTTTTATTTAAAATTGACTACACTAAAATAAAAGGACACTGGCTTATTCAACAAGTTATTGGTGCCGAATCCAGCTGAAGACAGTGGGGTTGCACTTCTGTCAGTGAGAAGATAATTTAACCCGCAGAACTTTTATTATAGATATGATGTGCAAACAGAGCTCACGCTGGGTCTGCAAAGCTGGCAGCTTCGGTTTTGATATTTAAGAGCAGGGAAGGTATACAAAGCATGACTAAAAAGGATGTTACCAGGCCACAAACACACAACCCTCTATTTTTCAGAGTAGAGCCCGACTTTAAATGAAGGTTCGACTGTAACATAGTATCCAAACATCTAGCTGCACAATTTAAGACTAGTTTATTGTGGAGAACATGGGGCTGCCATCAAAGTCTTATGTTGTAAATAGTTCGTGTTACCACCCACAGTATTCCTGGCATTTGTTACAGGAAATACCATAGTAATGTTAGCAACTTGCAACTGTGCGAGTGCAACTACTATTTTTCATAGTTAAATATGTCCCCTGCTCCAAGGTACGGAGCACCTGGACTCCTTGAAATCTATATTTCAAAACATTTTCGTTCCTTTTTGGGAAGGAAAGATTGATGAAGAGTGGTGGTTGTGGCCATGGGTGAAGATATTTCTATATTTATTGCTACATTTCTCCTTACATTTATCCTTCACTCTCTCAGGCCTTGGGGGAGAGACCTCTCCTCGCTTATAGACAGCCCCCCAACCTTAAGCAGATACTCACTAGCAACTACAGAACAAACAACAGAAACTTTAAAGCAGGCACATATCCCTGGAACAAACCACATTGCCAGCTTTGCACACATATCTGCATAAAAGAAACAATCACAGGACCCAATCAAACCAACTATTCCATCAAGGGCTCATTCACCTGCTCATCCACTAATGTGATTTATGCCATCCTGTGCCAGCAACGCCCCTCTGCCTTATACATTGGACAAACAGGACAATATCTGCACAAAAGAATAAATGGACACAAATGTGAAATCAGAAATAACATTCAAAAACCAATAGGGGAACCCTTCAATCTCCCTGCTTGCTCCTCTGATGAATTGTTAATAGCCGTGCTTAAACAAATGGATAACAAATCAAAGTTTCAAAGAGAAACTTCAGAACTGGAATTCATATGCAGATTTGACACCATTGCCTTAGGGTTAAAGAGGGATCTCGAGTTTTTTCTTATTGCAACAGGTGATTTGATCTCACCTCCCTCTATATGGTGTTCCACTGTTTGAATCTAAACAACTGCTTTGATTTGCTGTTACAGTCTGACCTGATCCTATGACTTACAGTTTCCTCCCATTCTGTAAGTTCCCCATCTTCAAGCATCTGACGACGTGGGATTTTCCCCCATGAAAGCTCATGTGATAAATAAATTTATAAGTCTTTAAAAGTGCCACAGGACTCCTTGTTTGTTCTACATTTATTAGTTTTTGGTTGGTTAATGGCCATCATAGAGGCTGGCAGATCTGTGAATGTGATAGAATCTACCATTAGTGTTTGCACCAAGGGCACTGGATAAGCATTTTTATTTCTATTTCTTTTGATACACATAGTATGTACTCATCTAAATTAAAGTCCCTGAGGATTGCCTCACTGCTTCAGCCTTCAGAAATCAAAGCTTCTGTCCCTCCCACTCTCTGATATGAAATTTAAAGAAGAAGCTCCATCCACACACTAGCTTTGATCAAGCTAAATATGGAAGTGGGTGCTACAATACAGATAGCTAGATGGGCTTGCTACCGAAGTACAACCCCGCCTGAGATCCTAAGTACTTTCCTCAGACACTTAGCCCAACTCGCTGCCCACAATGTGGCTACACTTCTATTTTTTAGCTTGCTAGCTCTATCAAAGCTAGCATATATATGTATTCCCAAGCTGGAAGTTACACCACCAACTCAAGAATAGACATACCAAAAGATCACCTCAATAGCCCTCTCCAACCTTCCTAGGCCACACCAGTACATAGTGGTGAACAGGAAATCATTACATTTCAGGACTCACTAAATGTTATCTCCAAAGCCAAACCCAAAATGTTAAGGCAGCTTTTGGCTGAGGTGGGTAAGTTAGCTCCATGCATGCAACTTAAAGCAGAGAGTCCTACAAACGAACCCATAAAAAGCAGATGTTCAAGCTGATAAATGTGAACAATTAGAGAGCCCATGGAACTGTTCAAACGAGTTCTCCTACAGTTTCCACACCCCAGACAACATTGCGTGCAAGCCGATTGCTATCCTCCACCCCAGAGGGGATGCATTTCCGTGGTAATGTAATTAAGTTGCTAAAACGTTTTGCCATCCTTCAGCACTACAGATATTTTTTAAAAGTTAAGATTCAAGCTGGCAATACCAGACTGTTTTCAATAAAGAGGCATGTGGCCTAAGGACTGAAGGAGGATTCTAATCTCCAATTATGATCCCGACTCCATCAGTGGCCTTGAGCACATCAAACTCCAAGTTTCAATGTCTCGAAGTATTAAATGGGGACAACGGCTCCTAAGGGTTCCGAAAAGAATTAATGAATGTTTGGTTAATGCTTAAAGAAGAAAAAAGGGCTATATAAGTGCTAAGTATTATCAGAATGTCAATAAACTGAGTTTGCAGAGACTCAAAACACACACCGTTCTTACACAATACACTGTAATGACTCTAGGCTGACACTATGTCCCTAATTCAACAAGTCCAGGCACTCTCAGAACAGTATACGATAGCTTGCATATTAAGTAAAGCTTGTATCAACAGGGTGACATAAGGACAGACAGAGTTTCAGCCTTTGATCCTGTTTTTATGTCAGATCATAAACTGGGGGGGTGTCATTTTTTACATACGTAAACTGAATCTGTATAATGTGTGTTTAAGTGCATCATATACAGGCGGACAATTACTGGTAAGTATTAACCATGTCTTTGTCAGATTACAAATTGGATTTGAAGGCAGTGTATATATATAATACGCACACACTTTTTATTAAGATGTTTCTGCTGATACTACTTAATTTTTATTCTCATTCTCTCACCATAACCGAGAGATTGGCGTAAATACAAAGGTTTTATAGTCAGTAATTTACAATGACACTGTGTATTATAATTCTACCAACGTGTCATAATACTACAGCTCTGGAGCTAAATTCTGATCTCAGCTGCACCAGTATAAATCTGGAGTAACTCCACTGACGTCGACTATATTACCTGAGTACATGCAATCAGAAACCAATGCCAATACCACAGTATTATAATGTCCACGTATAAACAAGGAACATCCAAAGCAAACTTGAAACATTTGCAGACTGTAATTTACATCAATAATCTTGACATTTCGGTGACATTTACTATTTGACCTTACTTCTCATGTTATTACCAGAAAAACTCCTTAATAGAAATATACTCAAACAGAGCTGTACAACCGAACACTCACGTCCGCTTTACGACATGACAAAGAATGTTGAAGACATTAATAATTGCTTCACTCCCACCTTGCACAATTCTACATGCCTGAAGCAATTTTTTTTTTTCAAAAACATATGAGTTGAGGTATAATTAGCTGTTTCCTTAACATTATCAAAGTTAAGATCTTAAGACCTGGGAATTTTTTGAGGCGGCCTGGTAAAGGTTCGAAACAATTTTGTAAGGCTGCCTTTGTGCTATTTATTGAATATGCCACAGATTTCTCGTTACCTCTATATAGAGAAATATGCACCCACCGAAAAGAAAAATAAACACACATTGTTATTCCGGTTCTGATACATTCTACTTTGGAGCAGGTGTGCACAAGCCACACAGTTTACTGTACATTATCTAAGTAGGGCACATCTCAAACTGCAGTGAGACACAGTTGTAGTCAGTGTGGAAACCCTGTCTAGCAACATCAACAGGGGAAAGGAACCAGCTTTGTTTCAGGATTCACTGCAGTTCCATCCATCAATTCGCAACATCAACAACAGAGAGCCAAAAAGAGGTCATGAAAGGACCCTGAATTGAGCACTAACAGCACTGCCTTGCACGGCAGGAGTCTGACTCTGACACAAGAGTGTGAAACACCACCAAAGCAGGGTCTGAAAAGTGGGGTGGGAGAAAGGAAAGAACATCTACAAGTAAGGTGACCTGATTGTATAGGAACTGTCCAGACATTCGAGGCTTTGTCTTATAGAGGTGCCTATTACCCACACCCCCATCCTGATTTTTCACACTTGCTATAAGGTCATCCTATCTCCAACAGCTGTTTCATAAATGTGTATCCCCCCAGGGTGAAAGTCCCTCACCCCCCAATTCCTGGGGCAGCTGAAGTTATGTCAGGCCATCAGTGTCCGGGAGGACAGGGAATGCTCCTCCAGGGGAAGGAGGTGTGTGAAGAATGGGTATGAACCCCATTCGCACACCCCAAAAGCAAGCAGCAATAACCCTAAAGAGAGAAGTCAAGCTGGTGAGGGAAAGGAGCCCTTCTGTGGAGGTGAAAGGGTTTGTGCTCGTCTAGGGAAGAGGGGGTGTAGTAGGATACCAACCTTCCCCCCCAGCAGCTGATAATCATGGGGGTGTTGCGGGATGGGGGTCTGTAGTTCTGTAGGGGAGATAGAGGGAATTACAGGACACCCCCAATTCCCCCCAGCACACCCAAAGAGAGGGGGGCTGTGATCCTGCAAGGGAGACTGGGGGTCACCCCAATTTCCCCCCAGCCGACCCAAAGAGGGGGCTGTGACCCTGCAGAGGATACTGGGGGTCACCCCAATTCCCCCCCAGCAGACACAAAAAGAGGGGGGCTGTGACCCTGCAGGGGATACTGGGGGTCACCCCAATTTCCCCCCCAGCAGACACAAAGAGAGGGGGGCTGTGACCCTGCAGGGGATACTGGGGGTCACGGGACGGGTCCCCCCAATCCCCCCCAGCAGCGCGGGGCCGGGGGGGGGGGGGGGGGCAGCTCCTGGGGCCGGCGGCGCGGGGCCGGCAGTACCTGGCTGTCGGGGCCGGCGGGAGAGACGGGTCCTGCAGCCTGTCCGGCTCGGCTCGGCCGCTCGCTGCTCGCCCGGCTGCTGCACTGAGGCGGGCGGGGACAACCGGCAGCGGCCTGTTCCGCAACCCCGCCCCGGGCCCGCCCGCCCGGCACAGCCCGCCCCCGCCAGCCCGGCCCGGCCCTGCGCGCCGCCCCTTCTCCTGCCCCCCGGCCCGCCCCTCTCCTGCCCCCCCAGCCCGCCCCTTCTCCTGCCCCCCGGCCCTGGGCGCCGCCCCCCTCCTGCCCCCCGGCCCGCCCCTTCTCCTGCCCCCCGGCCC
>ML685850.1:5710988-5754198 GCA_007922175.1 Pelusios castaneus | reverse complement strand
GCCCCTCTCCTGCCCCCCGGCCCGGCCCCTCTCCTGCCCCCCCGGCCCGGCCCCTCTCCTGCCCCCTCTCCTGCCCCCCGGCCCAGCCCCGCCAGCCTAGCCCAGCCCCTCTCCTGCCCCCCGGCCCGGCCCGGCCGCACCTCCTGCCCCCCGGCTCGGCCCGGCCCCACCTCCTGCCCCCCGGCCCCAGCCAGCCCGGCCCCCTCTCCTGACCCCCTCCCCGACTCCCGATCCGGCCCCTGCTGCCCCAGCCCCACCCCCACCCCCCCTTCCTGCAGCCCCACACTCTCAGGCCCACCCCTATTTCCCAGTGCCTTGGCCCCCACACCACCCTTTTCCAGAGCCCCAGCCCGGGACACTCTGCCCCAGCTCCGCCAGCCCTGTACCCCATTCCCCTCCACACTGATTGGTTTGTTTTTAGTGTCGGTACTCATCGCTTGATAGTAAATTTGAAAAATGCCTCTCCAGCCCTCTTCTTCCTGCGCCCCCCGCTTCTTCCGGCCGCGGCAGGGCCTGCAAAAAGGGTGCCGGTACTCCTCGCCCCTGCGTACCCTCGCAAAAAAAAGCCCTGCTCCCACATACTACAGATATTCCTTCCTAACCCACCCCACGGCGCCTACATCACCGTCCCCCGCGTCCCCGTTCCCCAGAGACTCATCCCACTGTGTGTCGGGTGACACAGCGGAAGAAGCCACCCTGCTTTTCAAAACAAGCAAAACCCACCCCAAGAAAGCCGGCCGGCCAACAAGGTTAAGAGCACTGGGGCGGTTCCCCGGCCCCCAGCCCGCTGCCCCTATTTCTGTTTTTTCTTACTACATTAATCTTCCCGTGCGGCCGCTCACATGCTGAAGTCAGCTACACGCAGGGCAGCCCCCAAGCGGGCCTGGGGAATTTGAGGGAGAAGAGAAATGCTGCATGTGCACTGGGTTGGTGGGTGTGATGTCAACCGCGGCCGCAAGAGGCCGCCTGGGCGGCAACTCCATGAATCTTAGATCTTTTTGCAGGCTTCCTGACACGTTGGACTGGCTCGATTACCTTTTTTAACAATACTAGTCTATTGGTGGGGGGAGGAGTGTTCATGAGATCTCTTGATTTTAGTCTGGTGTTTGACACAGTCCCAAATGACATTCTCAGAAGCAAACTAGGGAAGCTTGGTCTTGATGAAATTTCGAAAAGGTGGGTGTGTAACCGACAAAGGCCTTGTACACACGATCAGTTTATCGCGCATTAAAAATCATTACCGCACAAGAGCAACAACAGCGTACACACGTGCAATAGGGCTGTTGCGCGTTAACTGCCTTGTTGTAGCGCAATACAAAAACCACCTCGACGAGGGTGGTAACAGCTAACGCGGAACAGCTGTTGCGCTTTTGCGCTAGTGTGTACGCTTACCGCGCAATGATTGGCCTCCGGAACTGTCCCAGCATTCCAAAGTCGTCCTCTCTGGTCTTCCCCCCACCCGCTCTGTGGCCGTGATAAAACAGTCCCCGCCCTGATCAGATTCCCGGGATTTTTGAATTTCTCGTCTGTTTCACTTCCTGTTCTCTTCCTCGTGGAGTGGAGTGCAGCTCCGATCTTCAGTAGCAATGGCGGCCCGTCGTGGAAGACGCGCACCCCTTTGGAGCACGGCAGAGGTGCTGGACCTGATCAGCATCTGGGGAGAGTCCGCTGTGCAGGCGCAGCTACGCGGCAGCAGGCGAAATTATGACATATTTGGCATAATTTCTCGGGCCATGTCAGAGAGAGGGCATGATAGAGACACTGTGCAGTGCAGATCAAAGGCGAAGAAGCTAAGAATAACCTATCACCAAGCGAAGGAGGCAAACCGCTGTTCGGGATCAGCGCCTGCTAAATGCAGGTACTATAAGGAGATAGAAGCCATCCTCAGTGAGGACACCACAACCACTGCCAAGAGTCCCATGGACACATCGGCCCCCCCTTCATCCAGTGAATGCCAGAGCCGAGCAGGATGAGAACGTTGTCGAGGAGGAGATGGAGGATGACACGGAGGAAAGCGCAACAGTGTGTAGCCAGGAGCTCTTCTGCACCCCCGCTGAGACGTCCACCCAAGGCTTGAATTGCAGCGTGTCCTCTGACGCAGCAGAGGGGGGTTCCGGTAAGTTTCTCCTTCGTGCAGCTATGGCTCCTTTTAAAATATCGTTGTCCGGGCTGGGGGTGCTTGCTGGTCCCCGCTGTGCACACTCTTTACTCTGCATTCATTAGAAGTGCATCAACACAAGCAGTGATTGTAAAATAATCATCTGCATTTAGGTCAGTAAAGGTTTCCTCGATGTACCTCCAGAGCCTCCTACTCAGGTTAGATGGGAGAGCGTTTGTGTCTACGCTCCCAAAGACGGATACTCTGCCTCGCCAGCTGCAAAGCACAGCCCTGGGAACCATGGCAGCACACGGTGCAGCAGCATACGGTCCTGGCTTGCAACCGGTGGCATGTAGGATATGTATTCTAGCTGGCAGGGGACTCTGAGGAGAGAGATATTGGGTTCCATCTGTGTGCCCAGTGCTGAATGTTAGCCCCCAGTAAGCCATCTATTAGGACGTACCTTGTCCGCTTCAGCGAAGCATAGGATGTTGACTGCCCTGTACCTTCCAGTGGAATGTGCTACTGGAAGGTTACATTGGTTATCTATGCTATGTGTTAACAATTTCTTTATTGTTTATTTTTTTATTAGATTCGACCTTCACAAGGCCGGTGTCTACCCCAGCTGACCAAATGAGAAACATTCGGCGGTGTGCTCGAAGAAACAGGGAGGATATGTTTCAGGAGCTGCTGAAAGCAACACAGGAATCCGCGAGGGAGAATCGAGCCTGGAGAGAGGAATCCCAACAGAGGAGGCAGAAACACAGGGACGAACTGATAAGCGTCATGAAGGAGCAAACAGAACTGTTCAAGAGCATGATTGCTTTGCAGTCCCAGGGAATTAATGTACGGGCTCCACTCCAGACATTTCAGCCGTGTCTGCCTCCCACTCTCCGCAGTCCCTCAAAGCATTTCTTTGAAGGCCACCCTTCCCCCCGGTACACTCCAACATCCAGTCCCCCCCGCCCCCAGCTACTTTTTAGAGACCTGCAGCTACACCCACCTGTAAACCCCCCCACCACCACCACCACCACCTTTTAGGTTTGAATAAAAACAGTAACAAATAATTTGAAGAGTGGGTTTATTTGTACACATTGAAAATCTCATAAGGTGCACCTGATGCGTCCTGGAAGTTAACTAGGGGAGGACATCATTGAAATGGTCCCTGAGTGCCTCCCTTATGCGAGCAGCTTCTCCTTGGGCCACCCTAATACTCCTAGTGGCTGGCTGTTCGTATGCTTCCTTGAGGCGCTGTGCCTCCATAGCCCACACCAGGGAAAGCTTTTCTCCCCTACTTTCACAAATGTTATGAAGGACACAGCACGACGCAATCACAGCAGGGATGTTGTCCTCCGCCAAGTCCAGCCTCCCATACAAACATCGCCAGCGCCCTTTTAAACGGCCGAAGGCACACTCCACAGTCATTCTGCAGTGGCTCAATCTGTAATTGAACTGCTCCTTGCTGCGATCCAGGTTCCCGGTGTATGGCTTCATGAGTCATGGCATCAGTGGGTATGCTGGGTCTCCAAGGATGACTATGGGCATTTCCACATCCCCCACAGTATTTTTTTGATCTGGGAAGAAGGTACCCCCTTGCAGCTTCCGGTACAGACCAGTGTTCGTGAAAATGCGGGCATCATGCACCTTTCCCGACCACCCAGCATTGATGTCCATAAAATGCCCCATGTGATCCACAAGTGCTTGCAGCACCATGGAGAAGTAGCCCTTCCTGTTGATATACTGGGTCGCAAGATGGTCTGGAGCCAAAATAGGGATGTTTGTGCCGTCTATGGCTCCTCCGCAGTTAGGGAATCCCATGGCAGCAAAGCCGTCCACAGTCTCATGAACATTGCCCAACGTCACCGTCCTCTGTAGCAGAACGCGATTGATAGCTCGGCAGACTTGTGTGAGGGCTAATCCGACGGTGGACCTCCCGACTCCAAACTGGTTTGCAACCAACCAGTAGCAGTCAGGAGTCACCGTCTTCCAGACAGCAATTGCAACATGCTTCTCCACGGTTAGGGCTGACCTCATGTAGGTGTCTTTACGTCGCAGGGCAGGGGCCAACTCTGAACACAGTTCCAGAAAGATTGCTTTCCGCATTCGAAAGTTCTGTACTCACTGCTCGTCATCCCACAGCTGCATAACAATGCGATCCCACCACTCGGTGCTCGTCTCTCACGACCAGAAACGGTGTTGCACCATGCGCAGATGATTGGTGAAGGAGCTGAGCAACGCGGTGCTGTTGCTCTGCATGGCATCGATCAGCCCCTGCTCCTCAGCGTCCTCGTCTGACTCGGAGCTCATTGCGTACTGAGCAACCAGCCGAGATGTATTTAGAATGCTGAATGCGACAGTGGAGATCAGAGCAGGATCCATGCTGTCGCTGTTGTGATTGCTCGCAAGTAGTGCGTCACTGCACTGTTGAAAATAGGCGCGAGTTGCTATTGGCAACGAGGAAGACGCAAGGGCAACACAGTGCACCACGGGAAACTGAGAGTTTACCCATGGTGCTTTGCGTTCCTTTCCTTCATCCCATGATTCCAAGCGCAAATTGAGGGAAAATTGAACTGTGGGATAGGTGCCCAGAATTCATTGCGCTGAACCGCGATATTGCAAAGAATTCTGTTGCGTTACAAGGAGCGACGTGTGTACGCGCTCTCCCGCAATAAAGGTCACGTGGTTTTTATAGCGCGATTGCCATGTTGCGCTTTAATCTGATCGTGTGTACATAGCCTATGTCTTTGAGCATTGTCTTTCAACCACCTTGTAGCACTCTAGTTTGCTCATGAGAATGTCATTTGGGAATGTATCAAAAGCCTTTATAAAGTCCAGAAATATCATGTCTTCTGCTTCCCTTCTATCCACTAGAGTGGTTACCTCGTCAAAGAAGGAAACTAAGCTGATTTGACATGATTTGTTCTGACAAATCCATGTTAGCCGTTGCTTATCATAGAATCATAAAAGATTAGGATTGGAAGGGATCTCAGGAAATCATTTTATTATCCTCTGGGTACTTACAAATTCATAGTTTAATAACACTGGTGCCCCAACTGCGGTGCCCAATGCACTGGGGCACCCCAGGCTTTTATGGATTAAGGCTCCAATCATGCAAAAATGTATGCACATGTTTAGCCACTCAAGCAAGTCCTTGAAGTCAAGGGATATACTAACGTGCTTAAAGTTAGCACGTGCTTAAGTCAGTATAGGACGAGGCCATATTTTTTACTCTAACGAGAAACTGTTAGATTAAAATAATAACTTTTTAAAAATTAAACTGTTACACTTTCCATAGTTCAGAATAATCCAGAAGAGTCCAATTTACTTTTTCACTACTTATGCTGTTTTGTTTATTTTTTGCAATCTTTATAAAAAAGAACGATTTCAATTAAACATTAAAATGTAAAGAAAAGGCAAAGATCATGCAGAGAAAGCAAATGTAGCTCTCTCTCAGATATGGCATTATACCATCCCTTCAGTCTGCAGCATTTCTCTGATTGACTAGTTAAATGTCACTGAAGTGAGGAATCAAACAAAAATGTACTCTGCTGTCACAATGTCTGGACTGGGTTGCAGCCATGAGTGCAAACTGCAGTAAAGACTGTCAAAAATGGCAGACACCCAGGGCCGGATTAAGACATGCTGAGGCTATGTCAAGTTTCAGAGGCCCCATACCATAAAAAATAAAGAGAAAAAAGTGTATTACATTATAACAGAAAGGATAATGAAAAAATAAATGATAAACTGTCCCATTGTCTCCTCTTGAGGTCTGAGGTGAGGTTGGGCAACCTGTAGGTGATGCGAGTGGTCCAGCAGTCCTGGAAGGGAAATTGATGGGATTAGGTGTGGATCGGGATGGGGACATCAGGGTTCAGCATTTTGGTGGTGAATTTTATATGAAAGGTTATTTAAGCCAAAACAATTTCCATTATGATAAATTTTCTTAGTTACCTCTGAGATATTTACCAGCGCCTCATAATGTGAGGCTCTAAGCCATCGCCTACTTGGCTTGTGCCTAAATCCGGCACTGCAGACACCCTAAGCTGGTGGGATGGCCTATAATTAGATTTCACCAACCCAGTAGCAAATGTGAAATCCTGGATCACTATCTATACCAGTCTTACCATGGAGGCATCCAGTCTATCTGCTATCCAGGTAAGAGGGACGTAATGATAATTGGTCAGCTGTACCAAAGATCACAGAATAATAAAGGGAGCAATCTCATACCTCAGATCTATTAGTATCTCAGATCACATACCAGAGGCAATGCTTGTAACCAGGCCTGTAATACATTAACTAACAGTTTAGTAAGTAGGGAAAGGAAACAAGAGTTATTTACAGGTTAAAGCAAGCAAGCATACACACACAAATGAGTTACCATCTGCCGTTCCTAAAGATGACAGAGATGTAGTAATCTGTCAATTCAAAATGTCTTTCAGGGCTGACCCATGCTTAACCCGTAGGGATCTCTGCCTTCGTTCAGCAGCACCATGAGAATCCTAACAGCAAAGAGAAGAACATTTTTCATGTCAACTATTTTATTTCTCTCTTCCAGTATTCAAACCAGTGGGATGAGGCCTTCTGCACCTACTTTCCAAAGGGCAGATGGGGCAATTAACAAAACTTTTGTGCTATAATTGCCTACTTAATTTTTGAGTCCTCCTGGATGGGCAGGGGGAGATATTCCTCCCATCTAAACCCTAGTCTATGCTATGGAGTTACTTCTGTGTAATTATGTTGTTCAGACGTAAATAATCTACACCCAGGAGCAATGAAATTATACTGACCTAAGAACCAGTATAGACCGTACTATGTAGCACAGAGGTGGATTAACTAAGCCGATGGGAGAGCTCCCTCTCACTGGTTTAGAGCAGTGGTCCTCAACCTTTTTTGGATCAGCGCCCAGTTTTTCATTATTTTCACATTTGCAGTAAGTTTACCGCCCACCTACATAAATTGTTACTTTTTATAAATTGCCACTGTTGTTAAATTAATTGTTACATTGTCGTACTGTTAATCATTCATTATAATTTTCAATTTATTTAAATTTTAAACTCAGAGATTTTAAATAGGATATCAAACAAATTTCATTCAAACAAAATTTATTCATTCATTATTCATACAAACTTTTTACAAATTACAGCCGGATGAGCATGACCATTATCTCCCTCCTTCATTTTTGTAGCGCCCACCAAAAATCATAAAACACCCACTGGTGGGTGGTATCGCCCAGATTGAAGACCGCTGGTTTAGAGTGTCTTCATTAAAGCACAGCAGCTGCTCCGATGCAACATTTTAAATGTAGATCTGCGCTGAGTTCACAAGTACAGAGCAGGCATTTATCAAACAAACTAAGGGCAGGGCTACACTTAAAATGCTGCAACTGCCGCGAGGCAACGCTTCAATGAAGATGCTAGAACGCAGATGAGAGAGCTTCTCCCATCGGCAAAGTTAACCACCTCCACAAGAAGTGGGAGCTACCTTGAGAAAAGCCCTCCTGTGAACCTTGCGCTGTCTATACCGTAAATTAAGCCAATCATGCAGTGTTGCTCAAGGGTGTGGATTTTTCACACCTCAGTGTGACAGTTACACTAATTTAAGTTGTTCATGCAGACCTGGCCTTATCTTTTACCTTGACACTTGGAATACAGATATTACAAGTGAGATTAATGCAAGCAGCAATTTACAAGCATTTCATAAAGCCTAAACACTGAATACATGCTTATAAAACTAGTACCTGCTTTGAACAAAACTAACATACAAGTGAGCTGGTTTGGTTTCCAGCTATGAGTTTGTCCGTTCTTAGTTAACACCTTGGCCTTGGCCCGAGTCAGAGCTGGCACTTAGTTTACTAATGTCACATCACTTTATAAGGTAAAACCTAAAAATAGAGCCGAGTTCTACACCAAAACACGTTAGAGAGAAAGAAATATATACAAAATTGTAATACTAATTTTTTTTCCTAAGGCAGTGCTAGCGGATGAATACACAGTACAATGCTACAGAGTATGGGTCACAAACATAGCAGAGGAATGTTGACAACCCCAAAAAAGTTCTCATTGACTTTCTCTCTCTCCCACTGCAATTTCATAATATTGCTATAGAAGATTTACAATATCTACACTTGGGGCCTGAAAAACCTGGCAGTCTCTCTTTGAAAGTTTGTTTCATTCAAATGATATGTGAAGGATATCTCAAAGTAAGCTGTGATTGGTTCCCAAAACCTCCACAGAGACTGTCTTTTGTTCAAAAGCTTTATACGCTCAAGGCCTTATATCCTATCTGCCATTCCATATGCAGCTAAACTAATTCAGCTAAGTTAATGGAAGTATAAGCATTGCAGAATGATCCCCGGGGCAGCTAGGAAGGAACATTGGTTGATCTCCAGGACAGAAGTCCATTTGTAACACCTTAGAGCAGGTATCAATGGAAATGACGAAGTAATGGCAGCTGGAGCTAAGACACCAGAAAAGATGAATTATTTATAGAAGTCTGCTCATCTATCACAAACCCTGTTCAGACTTGGACAAGAACACAGCCTAAAGCCACCACGAATAGATGTTAGAGCATCACCCTCCACTTAAAGAGAGGCACTGCAACGGTCAAAAATCAGTCCATGCACACTAGCTTAAAAATAGGAAAAAAGTGAAGAACCTTACCTCCCTCCTATGTACCAGAAATGTTACTAAGTAGAATTTCCCCTCCCACACACACTTCAGGAAGGAGTCCAGCAAACTAGAGTGATGGCTGGTTCCCAAGGGAACATTAGCAACTTATTTCTCTTAAATAGTAGGGCACACAATTTTCCTTTGTTAAACTATTTTGCCTGCGGTGACATTAAAACCTGTATAACATAATTCAGAAGCTACAGACTGTATTGACGTGTATCCAACATATAGAATAAGAAAGGAGAAAACAGAGATATCGGTAAAATAAAAAAGACAAATTTGTTAGAATTTTTTTAATGGGCCATGTTTTCCCATGCAGGTGTAAAAAGGAGGCAGTGATGTCTAGCAGTTAGACCAGGGCACTGGGACTTGACGCTCTGCTTCTATTGCCAGGTGGAGTGGCACACAGAAAGCAACAACATTCCACTACAGACTAGGTCAAGAAGGGAAGAAGATTGTGTGCAAATGAAACCAAAGTGGGATTTTAGATAGGATGCAATTATCCAGACTGGAATTTGGCTAGGACACCCAGGCAAACCGACTCTTGTAGATATAAAGATCCCTACAAGCTCCTTAATAATCACAGGGTCTCAATTTATTAGCTGTTTCTTGCCCCTGATTCTATATTCGGGCATTCATGAGGTACTGACTCTATGCCAGGAAGGGATGAAAATTTGGCCAATTCTATCCTTCTTTTTCAAACCTTAGATTGGACAGCTGCAATCTCCATCTCATTGAAATCAGGGAGAATTCTGCCCCTGACTTAATTTGGATTGGGCCAAAAGCCCAGATCGGTTGTTTTTTGTCCTTCGAGTTTGAAGATGGCCATGACATCGCTGATTATTTGGGTTTCTGTGAACACGCAAGTGGCTGGTCAGGCCAATTCAAGTTTTGAATGTCTGTGGCACACTGATCAAGGAATGCTTTGCTACTATGAGTTACTTGATTAACACTGGACATGCTGCAGTTATGAGATTTCTGCTTCTGCTCTGCCTCAGTAGTTCTCCTCTGCTCATCGACTGTGGCTTCAGTATGGGTGAGACTTCAGGTAGAACAGTCCTCAGCAAGATCTTCCCAAAACTCTGGGACAATGTCGAAATGCCCTAAAGGATAACTTGAGGGAGTCTTCAAAACTTTTCTTCGGGCCTCCCTGAGAGCACTCCATATTCAGCTCACCATGTAAGATAATCTTTGGCAGTCGCTCATCTGACATTTTGGTGACATGGTCTTCCCATCTCATCTGTGATATCATCAACAGAGTTTGAATGCTTGGAATACCTGCCCATATGAGACTCTCAGCATCTGGAGTCATGTCTTGCCATCTTACCATCATCAGTTTCCTCAGACAGTCCATGGGAAAGTGATTCACCTTCATAACATGGCATCTGTAGACCATCCAGGATTTGCATGTGTGTGTCAAAGTTAGAAACACGAAGGCTTTCTGGACCTTCAGTTTGTGCGCCCACTAATGCAGGGGTTCACAACAATCTCCATGTCATGACACAGTTGGCAGCACCCCCAACTGTGTGCGACACAGTGCCCCATTGCTGAGGCTCCTCACCACCGCAGGGGGTTTTGACAGCAGCATTGAGCCCCTCCCCTGCGGTCACCACAAATCTTAGCAGCAGTGCAGGCTCCCCACAGTCAGAAGAAACCTGCTGTCTGAAGAAAGCCCCTGCCCCCGAGAAAAGACCACATGAGGAGGACTAGTTTGGGTGGTGGGAGATTTCTTTTGGTGGCAGGTTGCCTCTGCGCGACACACTCAACCACGTGCTGTGACACACTAAAGTGTCGTGACAAAGCAGTTGAGAACCACTGAATTAATGCCTGTGCATTCCCACACATTTGCACAAAATCTGCCAAAGGCCACATTTGCTTTGGCAAGTCTGGCGTTGGTTTCATGGTTGATGTGAACTGCACATGACAGTGTACTGCCAAGACAGGTCAACTTTTCCACTTTCTGGAGGGTTTGGCCATTCACTGTGATAGTAGGCTTTACAAGAGGCTTCCCTAGTGCAGGCTCGTGAATCAGATTTGAGATTCAGGAAACAGTCATCAGCAAATGGAAGATCATGAACCATCACTTCCTGTACCTTTGTCTTTGTCTGTAGTCTCCTCATATTGAAAAGTTTGCCATCAGTCTGGTATCTGATGCCAATCCCAGGGACACAATCATGAAAATCATCTGAAACCATGGCAGAAAACATTATTCTGAAGAGGATTGGGGCCAACGCACACACGCAGCTGTGTCTGATGCCATTGGTGACTGGGAAAGGTTCAGATGGTTCACTGTCATCCTTAACTCAAGCAATCATGCCATCATGGAATTGTCAAACCATTGAGATGAATTTCTCCAGGCAACCAAAGTTTTCCACAATCTTCCAAAGGCCCTTCCTCCTGACCATATCAAATGCTTTTGTCAGGTCAATGAGAGTCTCATGCAGTTTGGAGGTCTGTTCCAAGCATTTTTCCTGAAGTTGATGAGCTGCAAACACCATGTCTATGGATCCACGACCTTTCCTGAAACCACACTGGCTCTCAGGCAAAAGCCTGTGTTCAATGAGTTGCACAAGGCAATTCAGCAGAATTCTCTTGAGAATTTTGCCATCTATTGACAACAAGGAGATGCCCTGATAGTTGTTTTGGGATTCTCTGTTACCTTTCCACTTGTACAAGTGAATGATGAATGCACCCTTGTATTTCTGTAGTTCCTGGAGTCCACATTGACTGGAAAAATTCAATCAGTTTCAAAACCATTTGCAAGCCTCAGCCTTATAGACTTAGAATCATAGAATAATAGGGATGGAAGGGACCTCATGAAGTCATCTAGTCCAACCCCCTGCTAAAAAGCAGGATCATTCCCACTAAATCACCCCAGCCAGGGTTTTGTCTAACCGGGCCTTAAATATCTCCAAAGATGGAGATTCTACCACCTCCCTAGGTAACCCATTCCAATGCTTCACCACTCTCCTACTGAGAAAGTTTTTCCTAATATTCAACCTTGACCTCCCCGGTTGTAATTTGAAACCATTGCTCCTTGTTCTGTCCTCTGTTACCACCGAGAACAGCCTAGCTCCCTCCTCTTTGGATCACCCCTTCAAGTAGTTGAAGGTTGCTATCAAATCTCCCCTCAGTCTTCTCTTCTGTAGACTAAATAAGCCTAGTTCCTTCAGTCCCTCCTCATAAGTCATGTTCCCCAGCCCCCTAATCATTTTTGTTGTCCTCCACTGGACTGTTTCTAATTTGTCCACATCCTTTCTGTAGTGGGGAGCCCAAAACTGGACACAGTATTCCAGATGCGGCCTGACCAGTGTCGAATAGAGGGGAATTATCACATCCCTCAATCTGCTGGCAATACTCCTACTGATGCAGCCTAATATGCCATTGGCCTTTTTGGCAAGAAGATCACTTCTGATGGTGTAGTATCTGCTCCAAGTGCTTTACCATTTGTCAGCAGGTGAATTGCTTTCACAGTTTCAGTGAGTGTTGGGGGATCAGCAAGAGATATGTTGATGTCAATCTGGGGCAATTGATCAATTGCCTGCTAGCTAATATATTGTTGTTGACTGAGGATGTTAGATTCAGACTCCTAGGTCAGAAGGGACTAATATGATCATCTAGTCTGACCTCCTGCACAATGCAGGCCATAAAACCTCACTCACCCACTCCTATAATAAACCTCTAACCTATGACTGAGTTATTAAAGTCCTCAGATCATGGTTTAGAGACGTTAAGGTACAAAGAATCCACCAGCAATTTAGTCATGCCCCATGCTTCAGAGGAAGGTGAAAAAGCCTCAGAGCCTTTGCCAATCTGCCCTGGGGAAAATTCCTTCTGAAACCCAAATATGGCAGTCACTTAAACCCTGAGCATGTGGGCAAGTCTCCCCAGCCAGTCACCCAAGAAAGAAATCTCTGTAATAACTCAGTACCCGCCCCATCTACCCTCCCTTCTTCGGCCACTGGCATATCCACCACCAGTAGTCAAAGATCAGTCAATTGCCAAACTAGACCATCCCATCATGTTGTTAAAATGGTCTGCACACCTCTGCGGTATCTTTTTTGTCAGCGAGCCGTGTGGTGTTTCTGATGACTGTGGCCCATAGATTATCCTCAGTGCATCATAGAAGTCCTTCATATCATTCCTGTCTGCATAGAACTGACTCTCATCTGCTTCGTTGCTCAGTCATCTGTTTTGCATCTCTCTATGTTTGTGTTGGACTGGCCTCTTGATGTTGTTGAAGGCTCCCTTCATAGATGTTGAAGTGCTATCTCTTAAAATGGTCTTATGGAGCTGATGTTTCTCATTCAGAAGTCTCCCTATGTAAGTATCATTTTCATCAAACCAATTTTGATATTTATGTGTGATGGAACCAAAGGCTGCTGTCTGGGTGTTACCTCTGAGCAGTTCTCAACCAACTAGGTCTGTTTTTCTCTGTTGGTCTACTTGCTGTTAAGCAGTCCATTAATGTGCACACATTCCAAGCCCCAGTGCTGAGTGGTGTCACCATCGTCTTTTTCTTATTATTTGTCTTTTCATGTAATTTTCACCTGCTGTAGTGGGATCCCCATCAGCTGTGGTATACTGACCAGGACTATGGCAAAGCAGACAATGACCTTTTCTAGCTTCTTCTTCATACTACAGATGTGAGCAGGGTGATCCTAAATAGAACTGCTCAATTACCCAAAGGAGCTGTTGAATTCACTGAAAAAAGTGATCCTAATCCCTGAACTGCTTTCATGCAGGTCTGCAGCAACAAATCCCATTCATCTGCACTTGCTGCTTGGCTGCTCGCCCATTGCCACAGGACATGAAGGGGGGATGAGCAGTTGATGCCATGATTAGCGTGTGAACTAGATGTAAGTGAGGGAAAGTTACACAAAGTCTCCCTCAAGCTCTCATCCAGGCCTGTCTCAATCCAGTGGCACTTCAGTGTTGAGATATCTGGAGATGGGTCTGGGTGAAAGCCATCAGATCCTGCTGCACCTGCTGTGATGTTCTAGGCTGCCCACACAGCTCATACCATCCATCTTCACCACCAGGGAAATAAGCACATCTGCTTGATGGCGTAGTCCACCAGAGAAGAGTTTCCAGAAGGAACCAGGTGTGGCTGTCCACTCTGGTTATTGGTCTCATCTAGTACCATCTACTCTTATTTATGGTAGCAGGCATAGCCTAACCTGTCTTAACAAGTGTGGACCATGCTTCGTCTGGATCCTCACCTCAGACCTGTTCTCCAAGGGTGGCCCTACCAGGAGGGCAAGACTCCAGACAATGTGGTTCTGAGAATCATTGGGACACACACGCCCCTCTACCACAACAAGGTGAGGAAGCCCAGGTAGCCATCAGTTCAACCCATCCCTCTCAGGCAGTAAAAGGGTAACAAGAAATGTAAACTTTGAAGCTTACTAGAAAATAGCATAATTAATAGGGCCAAGTTCTGTTTTTGATTACACCAGTTTAAAGCCAGATTTATGCTCACACAAATAAATGGATTAGAATTGGGCCAAGTATCTATATTTCATACATCTCTAAGGCAGCATTTCCCAAACTAATTTGGCCACAGAACACTTTTGGGCTTGGAATATATTGACAGAAAACATACATAATGGTCCAGGGGCTGGGTGGCTTCATACTGAAAAATTGCTGCACATATTGCTCAAAAGTTGATTTAAAAGAGTTAGTTTTCGGGGGGATGGCTATATACTATTATGAATGCATTATAAATATTAATATACCTACAATCTAAATACTTTTCAAATATCTTAGTATTTTTGATACACACATGATTTCATATTTAATATTTTAGAAGAAAAAACATCACTAGCGTCGACATTCTTTCACAGAACACCTATTCCCATTGCATGAGACGCCAGTGTTCTGCGGAACACAGTTTGGGAAGTGCTGTTCTAAGGGTACCTCTCCACTGCAATAAAAGACCCACACCACAACTGCAGCAGGCCCAAGTCAGCTGACTCAGATTTGTGGAGCTCAGGTTGGAGGGCTAGAAATAGCAATGTAGACCTTCAGGCTCCAACTGGAGCCCAGGATCTGAGACCACATGAGGCGGGGGTCTCAGAGCCCAGGTTCCAGCCCACACCTGAATGTCCATACTAGTATATTTAACCCTGCATCCCAAGTCCCATCGGCCTGAGTCAGCTGACCTGGACTGTGAGACTCCTTGCTGTGGGTTTTTTAATCACAATGTAGGGCATACCCTTACTCTGCCGTTTTTTTTTAATTTTTTATTTTTTTGATAAGTTTCGAAGTAAAAGAAAAAGCTGATGAAATGTGGGATTTTTGAATAACTGGTGGTTTTAGGTTCTGAGCATCCTGTTACCGTGACATTAGACAAACAGTATGTAAACACTATCCCACAGCTCTATTCTGCCAACAGCAAAAAGGACCTCAGGTCAGCAAGCGTTGTGATGTGATCACAAGTTGGGGACCTCCAATTAATACGAGAGCTGGGCAAACTATGCACAGGGCGTAACTTCTGTTCACAAAGGATGGAAAAATAGACTTGGATTTTACAGATCTGTGAGTTATTCAAAGCTGTTAGACGTTTTATGGGAATAACTTTTCAGCCTATAGATTATTTGTAAGCTACTCACTGCAACAATTGTGGCAATGATTTGCTATTTCTAATATGCTGTTTGTTCTCTGTGACCTAATCACAGAATATTTATTCTGCTCCCTAACCAGGAAATAGTCTTGAATAAGTTACCTGAAGTGGTATGATCCAGTGGATAGGCCCATGGTGCCTGGCTCCGTCACTGACCTGTTGTATGATCTTGAGCAAGATACGTCAGCAGTTTGTGCCTCTCTTTCCCCTCCCATCCATTTTGTGTCCTGCTCTATTTAAAATCTGAGCTCTCTAAGCGAGGGACTGTTTCTTACCATGTATCTATACACTACCCAGCATAATGGTGCTCTTTTCAGTAATAATAAAACAAAAGTGCTGGGAACATTCAGCAAAACCCTTTGTATGAGAAATCAAGAATCTCTCATCTGAATTTTCTAGTAAACAAATAAAATAAAATAAAATAAAATAAAATAAAATAAAATTGTGTTCTTTACAATTATTTCCAAAAAGTGAATTAAATGGACCCAATGGCAAAGAGAAAGTATGGTTCCTATATGAATTAATGTTCACACATTAGAACGCCCTTCTTAATTGGCTTTAACTCATAATAGGTTTGTGTTTCAGCTATACAATTGGCTCTAAATTAAAATATAAAATGGAACGTTTGTTTTCAAGTACAATTAAAGTTTACTCGTTTAAATTAGATTCACCGATTCCAAGGTCACAAGAGACCACTGTGATAAATTAGTCTGCCCCCTATTTAACACAGGCCAGAGAACTTCCTCAAAATAAATCCTACAGCAGATCCTTTTAGAAAAAAATCCAAGCTTGATTTTAAAAAGATCAGTGATGAAGAATCCACCATGACCCTTGGTAAGTTGTTCCAATGATTAATTATTTTCACTGTCAAACATTTATGCCTTATTTCCTTGCTGAATTTATGTAGCTTCAGCTGCCAGTCATTGGAGCGTGTCATATCTTTCTATGCTAGGTTGAAAAGCATTAAATATTTCCTCCCCAGGTATGTACATATATACTGTAGTCACCCTTTAATCTTCTCTTTGCTAAGATAAATAGATTGAGCTCCTTACGTCTATCACTATAAGGCAGGTTTTCTAATCCTTTAATCACTTTTGTGACTCTTCTCTGAACTCTTTCCAGTGTATAAACATACTTCTTGAATTGGAGGCCCCAGAACTGGACACAATAGTCCAGAAGCAGTCTCACCAGAGCCAAATACAAAGATAAAATAACCTCTCTGCTCCTGCTCAAGATCCCCCTCTTTATGCATCCATGAATGGCATTAGACTTTTAGCCCACAATTTCACACTATTGCTACTATTGGGATCAAATGTTAACCTTTTAAACTATGTCACTAGTAATATCACTAGATAGTAAATCCAATAAAATTGTTCAGGTAGAATGTACTCTTCACCATTAATGTCATTTGTTTGCTTTTCATTATTTATATAAAATGTATGTTTATATTTTATATATTTATAGTCCAGTAGCCCATAGAAGCCCAAGTTATGGACCAGGACACCATTGTGCTAGGTGCCGTATAAACACAGCACAGAATGATGGTCCCTTCCCAAGGAGCTTCCAATCCACATCCAAGCTTTTCTCATTTTCGCCTCGATAACAAAATGAATCTTGTGAGTTTTCATTCGTGGCATAGGCCCAGACTGAGACTCAGGAAACCTGATTCTTTTGACACAATGTGTGAACTTTGGCAAGTCATTCTTGCCTCCGTATGCCTCAGTTTTTGCCATCTGCATGATAGAAATAGCAGTGCTTCTACACGTGTTAAGCATTAAGATACATAAATAAAAATATTACATAAAGTGCAAAATATTAAAATGTTGGTGCTGCCAGTTTCTAACTAATCTCAGGTTCTGGTTTTCATACAGCGTTTTGTGCTGATGTAATGCTGATGTTGCAGTTATTGCAGGAAGAAGTTATTCCTTTAAAAGTAATAAATCTCCACAGACGTGTAAAATAATGTCCAGAATGATTTCTACTGAGATTAGATTCTGTGAACAGCTTCTTTAGCATAATTTTGCACTTTACATGGATCTGATCATGTCCCTTTAAGATCCTGTGTTGCGCTTGCACATGTCAAAAACTGTTTCGAAAACAAAACAAACCCAGGCTCATCTGTTTGCCAAGCAATGTGTAGACTATGAATCATTAATGGGCTGCCACGTGTCAGTAAGAGTAACAGGAAGTGCCTTGCGCTTGACCTTTCTTTATAATAGCAAGAACGACACTTCGCCGCATATATTTACAACGATCTAATCAGCTCTGCTCCTTTACAGTCATCCGATCAATTGAATCCCTAACACATGCGTTTTCCATTAAAAAAAAAAAGCTGCCTAACGTTAATCAGACTGGAACAACTGTGGGAATGCGTTGAGACTGTTTTAAAGTGGGGGAGTATTTTAGAGGGCGGGCTGGGAGGACTCTAATTTTTTTAATTAATTTTTAATTAATTAATTTTTTAATTATTTTTTAATTTTTTTTCTAATTTTTTTGTCTTTTGAGTAATCAATACAACAGCTTGAATCTCCTCTACCTGAATCAGAGATTTGTAGCTACCTTCTCTGCCCCTCCTTGTTCAAGTGTCCTAGGAGGCCTCCATTTAGCAATACACTTAACCACATGCTTAACTTTTATTTATGTCATGTCCCTTCAGTTAAGGGCACATGCTAATGTTTTATTGAATCCTCTGTTCGAATCTCCCCGCCCCACAAAGGGGGAAGGAAACCTGGCATTTCCCAGATACCAGGTGGATATACTAACTACAGGACTGGAGTTATCACTGTTTTAGGGAAGAGAGGCAGGTTCCTGACTCATTCTCACAAGAACGAATATAGGCACCTACACTATCTGACTGTAGAAGAGGGGTGCCAGGTTGTGGATTGTAACCAGAGTTAGGCACCCCCCTCTCCTCTCACATCCCAGACTTAGCTGTCGAACTCTGTGAAACGAAAAGAACTTAGGGGACACCCGCCATGTCAGCATGCCCCATTGGTTACTTTAAGCAGCTCTCCATCTAGCATGCTGGTTTTTGTGGGTCATATTTCTTAAGCACCTCTCTCCCCCCATTCACTGCATGGGCTGAGCGTCCCCACGTCTACGTTCCTTTGTGGATCTGGGCATTTGTTCCTAGTAATCTATATAACTAAACCACAGTTGTATATATGCACGGCGGGACGTGGACGCAGCTCCTGCGTGCGCATATAACTGATACAGCTATGCGCGCACAGAAGCTGAATCCACGTCCATGCCGTGCATAAGCCTGTGGATTAGATAGCTCGCGCACGGCTGCCCTCCCGCCCACCCAGCGGCTCTCTTACACGAATTCCCGCTCAGCAGCTATAAGGAAATTTTTTATTAAATCTTTTCAATTCACCATTTCATGATTTTGTGGTTTTTAATTTGCATAATTTTACCCTTTGAACTCCAATGTTTTTCTTACTTATGAGTGCAGAAACTCAGGACACTCCACCCTCCATCATTTCTCATCCCTGAAAAGTTTGGAGTAAACACTAAGTGATTACCATTCTTCAATTTGCGATTCTTTAGAGAATCGGGGGTTTACTGGTTTGGAACCTAAGCAGTACCAGTGACCCTGCTGGCCCTCTGCCTTACAATCAAATGTTTCAGGCTTACACAGAATCATGAATTACTTTCTTGGGTCATGCTGCAGCAGGGCAGTGCTCCATCTACGCCTGCATATTGCCATCAGCGGAGACTAATAGCAAATTGTGCAAACACCAACCACAGAACAGCATGTTAACATCATTTTTTACTGGGCCAACAACATTCCTCAGTGATTTCAGCTGATGGTCTTTGACAGTTAGAAGGAGGAATATTGATAACCCTCATCATTTTATGGCTAGTCAGCACAACTGAAGGACTCTGTTCTTACTCATAGATCTTTTTTGGAAGCTTGTGTTTGGATCAATGTAGCCTTCAGGGAGTTCCACGGGTTATGCTATAATAAATCTTTGGCCAGCTGACAACCTCCCCAGTTAATAGTGTTCTGTACACATGGCAACCTGGAACTCCAAGACTACGTCAGAGAAAGAACTCAGATCTTTCTGACCCCAAAAGGGTTGGCTCCTGACATAAGGAAGAATTTCCATTAGCGATTAGTCACAAAAGGCACAGCTGAGCAGCTCTGACTCTCTCCAGTAGCAGTGGTACCAACTGTAGCCGATTCCGTATCACGTACTTAATAAAAATGTTTCTCATTTACCCTTTTGAAATTAGTTGCCCGTTTAATTGCATTGAGTGTTCTCTTAATCCTACATAAAGTGACAGGAACTTCAGAAACACCTAGAAGCTGCAAGAAACTAGGCTTTCCGTGGGAAGGCGCTGAGGGCTACTGTGGGAGCTAAGGGCACTCAGCTGTCCCCCTGAGGAGAGTGCTGCATTCATTGGATCAGCTCTTGAACAGCTCTGTTCTTTAAAAGCTCTCTCCCCCATCCTTGCCTTTTTTTCATTTTGGTATTGTTCTCTGCACCTTTTCGGTTTCCGCTCTGGTTCTATTGGTTCCCCAGTGTTTTGAATCCTAACACCTACTTTGATTTGCTGTTACAGCCTGACTTGATGCTATGTCATACACTCCCCTGCATTTAATTTCCTCCCACTCTGTAACTTTCCCATCTTCAAAGCGTCTGACGAAGTGGGATTTTCTCCCACGAAAGCTCATGCGATTAATAAATCTGTTAGTCTTTAAAAGTGCCACAAGACTCTGTTGTCTCTATACACAGAAGTTACTTATCTGTCTCAAAATCATTTTCCTGTGTCCCATGTTGTTTTGGGAGAGGTTCTCCCTTCAGAGGTGGCCGACACCTGCCTCCAGACATCTAAGCCACAGTCTGGATCCCATCCGGGTCCTCAAGAGAAATTCACACGGATGCAAAATGATAAGCCAGAGGTCAGGTCTGAGCCACAGCTGTTTTTCTTCAGAGGGTGCACGCGCTGGGACATTCTGTTGCCTGGGCAACCATTCTTGACATCATTGTCCTTTCCACAGGTCAAATGCTGCCATACAAGATGTTGGGAAAGCCTACCCCGTTAACAGGAAACGGTAGTTTACCACTGTGTGCTTAGCTGGGTGGGGAGGGAACGCCCTAAGGCAGAAAAGTGAGGAGAGTCACTATGTAGCCTAGGCGCAGGGGGAAAAGTTAGAGGCAATAAATACTTGCTTATCCTGGTCATCAGACACGTAATTCCAAACAAAAAAACCACTGAAAGCTAAATTATGCTTCTTCAGCAGCAAAACCACACTGGAGAGCAAAAGCCGGTGCACCCCGGAATACCAGCATGAGGATGTGTTATGTTTACTCTTGAGGAGCAAGGGGGCTACCCCTTTACAGCTGGGGAGCTGTCTCTTGGCAGAGCTCTAGAGAAGCAGTTGTGGACAGGGCCATGATCCCCTTAAGCTTCTCCATCCCTTTTGAAGCTTTGCATTAGCGCTAGCCAATATCCCACCACACAGTCTCTAGCCAAATTACATCTGCCTTCTGGGCTGGACTGGATCAGATAGAAGAGACTCACCGAGATTCCTTCTGGTACTTCTGTGCGAGGAAGAGGTCACCTGGCCTCATCGCTGAGTGTCATCCCAGCCATAAAAATATTTGTCAAGGTGTCTGTGTCCATGTGAGGAGAAGTTGGCTTGCCACATTTAGAACCTGTTCGCAGACCACAGGTTGTGAACAGAGCTGAGAATTCAAAACTTGGGAAGGTCAAGTGCCATTCAAATCTGGCAAGCCGTGATATCTGATTGCTACATTTCAGCTATCTTCTGTCTTTTCAAAGATATCCCTAGCTATTGTATCATGTGTCTCGTGATATTGGGTGTTTTGTTAAAGCCCTGTCTCTTCAAGCAGGGGAGAAGGACTTTATCTTACATTTCAAAGGTTTGCTGGCCTATAAAAAAAAAGAGAGAGACCACCATAGAGGATTCCCCTACCTTGTTTTCTGAATCAGCTGCAGCTTAAGATGAAATTTACAAAAACAGTTCAAGTCTGAGACAGATACTCAGCAGTGAAAATTTCAGTCTGAGCAGTTTCTGATTCTGCATTCTCTGGCTTGGAGGGCTGGAGACGCTGGCCACTTCAAGTAAGTGAACAAACTGCCTAGGCAAAGTTTGGAACTTGCTGAGTTTCAGTACTAAAAAGGGCGTTTTGTTTTCTTTGTAACCAGATCAGTCCGTTACTCTTGCTTAGTATCACTTAAATCTCTGCCTCTATTAACAAACGTAGTCTCAGCTTTACTATAAACAATCGCAGTACTGTTACAGTGAAGCGCAGAATGAGTTCTCAGCTAACCTAACTGGCTGATGAGCACACCATCTCTTTGGAGGCAGCGATCTTAATATTTTCTGAGATTGTCCAGTGAGCGCAACTAGACTCTGCAGGGAGATGTCTCTGGGAACTGGGGTTCACCGATTGTTATCTGCAAGGCCAAGTTAAGACTGACAGTCTCAAGGAGTTTGCTGGCTAGGCAGAAGTGGCGTTGCTGGCGTTGGACACATGGGGCACGTGCCCTGAGTCTGGTGGAGATCCGGGGGCTGACAGCTGCCAGCCCAATGCAACCCCATCTGGATCCGGGACCCAGCTGCCGCCGGTCCAATGCAGCCCTCACCAGGACTCAGTATCCGGGGCCCAGCCGCCGCCGGCCCAATGCAGCCCCCGCCCCACTAGAGCCAGGGCTGGGTCGCAGGCCAGCAGTAGAAGGTGCCTGATCTGGCCCCAGCTGGGGACCCAGGGGACGAATCAGGCCCCCCAGACAGATCGGGCCCCAGATCAGGCCCCGAACTTCTTTTTGGAGCAGCGACACCCCTACTGGGCAGCCAGATTGGTGTAGCAGGGAGCTGCCAAAGAAGCTCCTCTCCGGCAAAACTCACTCTTGCTAAGGCAGGGGGTAACACAGTGGCTTAGAAGTCTGTCCTGCCCTGAGAAAAACATCGCACTGATTCATGACTGCTTGGGAGACAATGACCTGGAAAAGGGGAGGGGCGTGGAGCCCTTAAATAGAAGGCTTTCCTAGGCTCCTTGATGGGAACTGCAGTCACTCCAGGCAGGTTGTTGGCTTGAAAAGGACAAGCGGGAGTTCGGGTTGTACCACGCTCTCAGCTCAGGGGCAGATGGGGTTTCATTTCTACAGAGGGCACTGATGGCGATTTACTAAAGGCTGCCTGATGCTTCCCATTAGAGAACCCCTGTTTACAGTTTCTCACAGCATTGCCAAATGCAAACTGCTCAGACCGAAATTTTCACCGCTGAGTATCGGTCTCAGTCTTGAACTGTGTTTGTAAATTGCATCTTAAACTGCAGCTGATTCAGCAAACAAGGTAGGGGAAATATGTTGTTTGTCTGTGATAAAAAAAATGTTTTACAACTGTTTGGCTGAGAAGCTCTACCGCCCAGGGACCTGAAGTTTAGCTGGGGGATGTACCTTGTGTAGTCCCATGGAAATTAACCCAAATTCAGAGCATGACAGAATCGGGGGGGGAAGGGGTCCCCATAAAGGACACCAAAAACCTATGTTAAAAGCATTAACGTTGCAAATTCAGGTGTTATGATACAGTTTTTAATCTCACAATCACATTTCATTCTTTGCCAAAGAACCTCTGCCTTCTTCAGGGCACAGAATGGATCTGCTCTGCCATGAATCGAATTTGTGTAGTGAAAGAAGCTGTTGTCTGTCAGACCTTGCCTCATGTGCTGCAGAACCCAGAAGGGACACAGTGAATGAGGCAGGGGATTGCAGAAAGAGAATGGATGGTCTCATGGGTAAGACAGTTGAATGCCACCCTGGAGAAATAGAGAGACAAGGTGTGCGAGGTAAAATCTTTTATTGGGCCAACTTGTTTTGGCAAAGGAGACAAGCTTTCAAACTAATGCAGAGTTCTTCTGTGGGTCTAGGATTCTGCCTTTGCTGTAGAGTTCTTGTCTGATGGTAGGGCAGGTCACTTACACAATGTTCACAGTTGACCACTAATTGTTTGTTCCTCATTTTCCAGCCCAGCCTGACACACTTGGGGCCAGATATGCTGAGCTCTCACAACTGCAACTGACGTCCCGGGGAGCTGTGCTTTGAACATATAAAGTGCTATTAAAATGCTAAGTGCTCTGAAAAATCAGGCCTGAGGCATCTCCAACTGGACATCTAAAGTTAGAGACCTATGACAATTTCTGCCGTAATCTCTCTAGCTGTGACCTTTAAGTCGACCTTAATTACTCCCTGCCTACATCAGACTTTCATTAAGTCAACTTAAGAAATTCCTTAAGTCGACTTAATGAAAGCTTAAGTTGACCTAATAAGAACCGCCCATTAGGTCGACTTAAGCCTTAAGTTGACTCCTTAAGTCGACTTAAGGACGGTGTGGATGGGGAGTAACCCTTAAGTCGACTCTATTAAGTCGACTTAAGGGTGGTTAGCTCGACTTAACAAAGTGGCCTAAGTCGACTTAACTTTAAGTCGACTTAGTCCATTTTGTTAAGTCGACTTAATAAGGTCGGCTTTATGTCAACTTAAAGTCGACTTTATTAAGTCTACTTAACAAAGTCGACTTAACAGTTTCTAATGTAGACATAGCCAAGAAGCCTAGGAAATAAACAGGAGGATTTGGAGGTCCTGGCATTGTCAAGGAGCTATGAGGCATTTGGAATAATAAAACCTTATTGGAGTAGCTCACATGACTGCACCACTGTCATGAATGGGTATAAACTGTTCAGAAAGGGGAGGAAAGGAGGAGGAGTTGCACTGTACGTAAGAGAGCAATATGATTGCTCAGAGCTCCAGTATGAAACTGGAGAAAAGCCTGGATTAAGTTTAGAAGCAAGAGTAACAAGGGTGATGTCATGGTGGTCATCTGCTACAGACCAGGCCAGGAGGTCCCTGAGGCTTTCTTCAGTCAACTGATGAAAGATTCCAAACCACAGGCCCTGGTTCTCCTGAGGGACTTCAGTCACACTGACATCTGCTGGGAGAGCAGTACAGTAGTGCGCAGACAATCCAGGAAATGTATGGAGAGTGTTGTGGAAACTTCAACGTGCAAGCGCAGAAGGAACCAACTAGGGGCTGCGCTCTTCTTGACCTACTGCTCACAAACAGGGAAGAATTGGTAGGAGAATAGAAGTAGGCAGTAACCTGGACAGCAGTGACTATGATATGGTCATATTCAGGATCCTGACAAAGGAGAACAGCAGAATATGGACCATAGACTTCAGAAAAGCAGATTTTTTACTCCCTCTGGCTATGTCTACACTTGCTAATTTAAGTCGACTTTAACTAAGTGGACTTCGTTAAGTTGACTTAGTGCGTCTACGCTTAAAATTAAAGTTGACTTAAAGGGGAACTTAGAAAGTCGACCTAGAGCGTCCACACTGGATGCCTAGGTCAACTTCTAGGGGCTTAGGGGGATCTAGGGAAGGTCCACGGGGGCAGTGGGGTCACCCCTTGCCCAATGCCAGGGGGCTCAGCCTTTGCCCCATTGTACATAGGTACAATGGGGCAAAGGGGGTCAGGGACCCTGGCAGGGCATAGGGGCAGGGTGGGCAGGGCTCTGCCCTGCCCTGTGGGGGAGCATGCCAGGCTCCCCCTGTGCCCCTGCCCCCGGCAGGGAGGGCATTGGTGTAGCCCTGGGGTAGCCCTAAGTCGATTTAGGGCTACCCCACGTCTACATTGGCTTAAGTCAACTCTAGGGAATCGACTTAAGCCTTAGGTCAAATTTGAAGGAGATGTTATAAAGTCAACTTAATTTTAATTAAGTCGACTTTATTTTCCTTAAGTCAACTTAAGCAAGCTGCTTAAGTCGACTTAAGGAAACTGAAGTGTAGAAGCAGGGTAAATTAGGTCGACTTAAGCAAGCTTAAGTCGACTTAATTTACAAGTGTAGATGCAGCCTCAGAGAGCTGATGGGCAGGATCCCCCTGGAGGCTAAAATGAGGGGGGAAAGGAGTCCAAGAAATTTGGCGGTATTTTAAAGGAACTTTATTGAGGGGGCAGGAACAAACCACCCCAGTGTGCAGAAAGAATAGCAAATATGGCTGGTGACCAGCTTAGTTTAACAGAGAAATCTCTGGTGAGCTCACACAGAAAAAGGAAGCTGCCAAGAAGTGGAAGCTTCATCAAATGACGGCGGGGGGGAAGGGTGCAATGCTGAAATCAGGAAGGCCGAAGCAGAACTGGACTTGCAGCTTGCAAAGTAGGTGAAGGGTAACAAGAAAGGTTTCTGCAGGTCAGTGGAAGTGTGGGCCCTTTACTAAATGGGGGAGGCAAGCTAGTGACAGAGGAGATGGAAAAAAACTGAACCATTCAATGCTTTTTTTGCCTCTGTCTTCCCAGACAAGGTGAGCTCCCAGGCTGCACGCGGCAGCACAGAATGGGGAAGAGATGAGCGGCCCGCAGTGCTGAAAGAACAGGTTCAGGACTATTTAGAAAGGCTGGACACACACAAGTCCATGGGGCTAGAAGCGGTGCATCCCAGGGTGCTGAGGTAGTTGGTCGATGTGATTGCAGAGCCATTATTTCTGAGAACTCTTGGGAATTGGGAGAGGTCCTAGATGATTAGAAAAAGGCAAATACAGGACCATCTTTTTTAAAAGGGAGGAAGGAGGAGCCACACAAGTGCAGACCCATCAGCTTTACCTGACTCCCTGGAAAAATCATGGACTAGGTCCTTAAGGAATCCATTTGGAGGCACTTGGAAGAAAGGAAGGTGATTAAGAACAGTCAGCATGGATTCACCAAGGGCAAGTCATGCTGACCAACCTGATTACCTTCTATGGCTAGGTCTACACTTGCACTTTTAAGTCGACTTAGTGTGTCTGCACTTAAAATTAAAGTCTACTTAAAGGGGAACTTACAAAGTCGACCTAGAGCGTCCACACTGGATGCTCTAGGTCAACTTCTAGGGGCTAGGAGGACCTTGGGCAGGTCCAAGGTGGCGGGGGGGGCACCCCTTGTGTGCAATGGGGCAAAGGGGGACAGGGACCCTGGCAGGGCATGTGGGCAGGGTGTGATGCTGTCTGGATTTAGGGAAGCATTTATGATATTATTTTCTATTCATATATCTTAAATGCTCTATAATCCATAGGAGCTATGTCATGTTTGGTATCAATAGAAAGGTAGTAATTTGCTGGGAATCATTATATAGTTTATGTCTAGGAATTCTATTTGGACTAGAAGTTAGTTTAGTTAGGAATTTGGTGTTCTATCTATACTTTAATTTGTGTGATTTTATGGAAATGTCTGAGAGAGGCGGGTGTGTCAAACCATTGTGTCCTTAATGTTTAGGAATTTTCCAGCTACAATGGGCCCAGGGAGTAAATTGATGAGCCATTAAGGACACAATGGGCCCATATCACCTGGCACATTCCTTAACATTAAGGAGACAATGGTTTGACACAGACGCCTCTCTCAGACTTAGGGCTACCTCACATCTACACTGGCTTAATTCAACTTTAAAAAGTCGAATTAAGCCTTAGGTCGAGTAAAAAGCAGGTTTAATAAACTCGACTTAATTTTCATTAAGTCGACTTTATTTTCCTTAAGTCGACTTAAGCAAGCTGCTTAAGTCAACTTAAGAAAACTGTAGTGTAGATGCAGAGTAAGCTTAAGTCGACTTAATTTATCAGTGTAGACGCAGCCTATGATATGATAACGGTCTCTGTGATGTGGGGAAAGCAGTGAACATGATATAGGTTGACTTTAGCAACGCTTTTGATAGGTTTCCCTCAGTATTCTTGCCAGCAAGTTAAAGAAGTATGGATCAGATGAATGGAATATAAGGTGGATAGAAAGCTGGCTAGATTTATTGGGCTCAACAGATAGTGATCAACAACCCGATGTCTAGCTGGCAAGTGCATAACAAGGGGCCAGTTCTGGGCTGTTTTTGTTTTTCATCTTTATTAATGATCTGGATGATGGGCTGGATTGCACCTTCAACAAGTTTGCAGCTGACACTAGACTGGGGGAAGAGGTAGATATGTAGATGGTACGGATAGGATCCAGAGTGACCTAGAGGAATTGAAGGGCTGGGCCAAAAGGGAGCCAACTGAGGTTCAACAAGGAGAAGTGCAGAATCCTGCACTTAAGACGAAAGAGTCCCATGCACTGCTACAGACTGGGAGCAGTCGGGCTAAGCAGCAGTTCTGCAGAAAAGGTTACAGTGGACAAGAAACTGGATATGAGTCAGCAGTGTGTCCTTATTACCAGAAGGTTAATGACATTTTGAACTGCATCAGTAGGAGTATTGCCAGCAGACTGAGGGAAGTGTTTATTCCCCTCTATTCGGCACTGATGAGGCCATGTTTGCAGTACTGTGTCCAGTTTTGGGCCCCCCACTACTGAAAGAATGTGAACAAATCGGAGAGAGTCCAGTGGAGGGCAACAAAAAGTATTTGGGGGCTGAATCACATGATTTATGAAGAGAGGAACTGGGGTTATTTAATCTGCAGAAGAGAAGAATGATGGGGGATTTGATAGCAACCTTCAACTACCTGAAGGGGGGCTCCAGGGAGGAAGGAGCTAGGCTGTTCTCAGTGGTAGTAGATGGCAGAACAAAGAGCAGTGGTCTCAAGTTGCAGTGGGGAAGGTCTAGGTTGGATATTAGGAAAAACTTTTTCCCTAGGAGGTGGTGAAGCACTGGAATGGGTTACCTGGGGAAGTGGTGGAATCTCCATCCTTAGAGGTTTTTAAGGCCCGACTTGACAGAGCCCCAGCTGGGATGATTTAGTTGGGGTTGGTCCTGCTCTGAGCAGGGGCTTGGACTAGATACCTCCTGAGATGCCCTCCAACCCTAATCTTCCTAGATTCAAGCCATTAGAAACTCCAGCTGTAGGGTGTGTCTGGTTTATTGCCTGTGTGACAATTTCAGGTAGGGTAACCAGAAAGTAAGTGTGAAAAATAGAGATGGGGGTTGGTGGTAATAGGCACCTACATAAGCAAAAGCCCCAAATAATTCAACTGTCCCTATAAAATCAGGACATCTGGTCAACCCAGTTTCAGCATGCTCAGCACTTCCTCTTTTGAGGCATGTGCCGATTGGGACTACGACCTTTGAGCTCTTTTCAGACTCAGCAGCTTTAGAAAGAGCTGTAGATTCAACCAGCAATCCCAGTAAATGCATCAGCACAAATCACCAAATGTTCTTCTAGTGTATTTACAGTACCAAAAATTCAACATAACAGTTCTCACTCCCATTGCATCAACAAAGTCACTGTGTATGGAAACTCAGAATCGATTAAGTCCCCAACTGTGGGTACAATTATCTGCTGAACCTCTATAATCCTAAGGCTGGTTCTCAATATGTCCAGATACATACATTGCGGCAGGCATGAATGTTGTTCCTATGGCATATGGCATGGGAGCTGGCTAAGTTTATGACCAAGCACAACATTTTAATGCATCCTGGTGGAGCAATCTATCCGTCACTGAAGTCAATGAGACTCCTTCTATTGTTTTAGTCAGGGCCGGATTAAGAGGGCCTGGGGCCCTGGGCTGCCCACTTCTGTAGGGCACCCAGCCTTCCCCACCATGGGCCTACCCCACCTGGGGCCCCATAGTGGCCTGGGGCCCTGGGACCAGAGGCTACAGCTGGCCACAGCACTCCCACCCCAGACCAGCTGGTCTGCCCTTGGGGGCAGGGCCAGCTGGCACATGGCTGCTGAACTCCAGGGCTGAGGTGCAGGGCTGGAGAGCACACAGGGCAGCTGCACCCCTTGAGTGCAGAGGACACACACCAGCCTGCCCTGCAGCCCAGTGACAGGAGCACTCCGGACTGCTGTGGCTGCTGGCCCCAGAGCCCACCCACTCCCCAGAACCAGCACCCTAGCCCCACCAGCACTGTGCTGGATCAATGCAGGGGCAATAGGAGCTGCAGTCTGGGGTCCCCTTTCAGGCCAGGGCCCAGGGCTGCAGCCCCAATAGCCTCTGCGTTGATCCTGCTCTGGCTTCAGTGGAAATTATATCAGCACCTGTGGTACACACAATTAAATCTTGTGCTTCAGGGGAAAAGCTGGAAGGGCCAGGAAGGATATATGCAGCATGCTGAAAAATTGTAAAGGTGGATTGTGGGTGGTAGGAAGGCTGCCCCTTTGCACTAGAGGCCTATTGTGCAGAAAGCACGATACTGAACCTGAAATACAATTGTTCTGATTCGGGACACAAACCCCTCTTCCTTTCAAGCACAGAACATACAATGGACATGGCCGTAGTCACAGAACCCTCTACTGTAATTGCAGACTCCTGCTCCTATGGTTTCTGCTGTCGGATGTAAAACAGCAGGCAACGTTATGTCCTAGCGCCCAGAGACCTCTGTGAGTCTGTAAGTTAAAATGTTACCGGAAACCGCCTGCGTTTGTGAGTGGAAGTTCTAAAACTAGTATCCACCCTTTAAAACAGAGGTCATGAATGGGAGTGGAACTGGAGAAAAGCCTAGGTCCAGCCGAGGAGCTGGTTCAACTCCCTTCTTTGTTCTTTTAGAAGAACAGGACAAGAAATATCAACTCACGGAGCTGCAGGTGGCATCTTCTAGTGAAGAATCTCAGAGACAACTGAACAGGCTAAGGCCTCCTTGTGAGGCAGGGATTATTCTACTGTACAGAAACGGGGGCAGGGGGACAAGGGGTAAATGAGGTCGAGAGAGGCACAAAATCAAGCCCAAATTCAGATGTTCAGAAATGCTGAGTAACCAGCAGCGAGTCATTGCATCTTCGGCACGGTTCCCACAACCCAATGGTACCCAGCCTGCCGCCCTCGGTTGAGAAGACGCTGCTCATTTCATCGCCTCACTGGAAGCCAAGCATCTTTGAAAACCCAGCCCAAGACAGGGGTGCTGAACCCGTTAGAACATGTGGCCAAAAACCAGCTCAAGTTGGGCTCTGCCAAATGGACATACCCAAAGTCAGTGGCTGCTTTTGAACCTTTAGGCCTGTGTCATTTGCTCCACGTCACACAGGCTATGTCTACACTTGTAAATTTAGGTCAACTTTAGCTAAGTCGCCTTAGCATGTTTACACCTAAATTTTAAGTCGACTTTGGGGGGAACTTACAAAGTTGACCTAGAGCGTCCACACTGGCCACCTAGGTCAACTTCTAGGGGCTAGGGGGATCTTGGACAGGTCCACAGTGGTGGGGGGGCACCCCTTGCCCAGTGCCAGGGGGCTCAGCCTTTGCCCCATTGTACCTGGGTACAATGGGGCAAAGGGGGACAGGGACCCTGGCAGGGCATAGGGGCAGGGTGGGCAGGGCTCTGCCCTGCCCTATGGGGGGCCATGCCAGGCTCCCCCTGTGCCCCTCCCACCCCCCAGCAGGGAGGGCAGTGGGCTACTCCAGGTCTACACTGGCTTAAATCGACTTTAGAAAGTCAACTTAAGCCTAAAGTCGAATTAAAAGGAGGTTTAATAAAGTCGGCTTTATTTTCCTTAAGTCAACTTTATTTTCCTTAAGTCGCCTTAAGCAGCTTGCTTAAGTCGACTTAAGGAAAGTGTAGTGCAGACGCAGAGTAAATTAAGTCGACTTAATCAAGCTTAAATCGACTTAGTTTACAAGTGTAGACACACCCACAGAGAGTCAGCCTGGATACTACAGTGATGGGCGTCTTGTAAGTGGTGAGTTAAATCAAGGCAAAGTGAGGAGACCTGAGTCCTAACCCCCCACTCAAGCCAGGAGATTACACTTTCTCTTTTCAAAGCAACCAGGACTCTGAACCGGAAGCATTCTCCTGAAGTCTGCAACTTACGTACTTAGACAATTAAAATGTAAATAGAAATTGTTCTGCCTAGCTCTATATACTGCATCAATCAGACCTAAATTCCTGAGAGTTAGTAAACTACATCCCAGAGCACCCAGCACCCACTTGCAGGCTGTAAATATTAAGAAAACAACTTGGCTGCCCATTATTTGTTATGGAAGCCTTTGAATGCCAATAACATAATTTAGCACTTAACTATTGCTAATCACCGTTGCATTGGTGATATCAGTACGCTGAAGAATCAGGGGGATTGGAATTCAGTCACTGAGGGAGAAATCTCATACTTATTATTCATTAATTGTAATACTTATTGGCAGAAATGTACCATTCAAGCTCTCAGGAAGTAAATACAATGGTTGTTTTTAAGTAAAGTGCTTGACTGACAGCTGCAAAGTCCTCTATTTATGCAGGGCAGGTATGTCATAGATAGTGCCAGGGGCCAGCCTCCAAACAAGGGAAGGTATCTCAGGGCTAGTCTATACGGGGGCAATCGAAAGTAGATACTCAAAGTACTTAAAATACCTTGCATAGCTCCCTCTGCTTGACTACCACTTACTTACTGTGCTGTCCTCAGTAGCCTGAGTCGAAGGAAAACGCCTTCCTCCGACTCAGGGCTACTCCTTCTACGGGAGTAGTCTTCCAGTGTCGGCTTCCTGATTGGCTGAGTGGGTCTTCACAGACCCATTTAGTCGATCGGGGAGATCGATCTGATGGCAGCGGATGAAGACAAGCCCTCAGTTTCCATGCTCAATCAGTCCTGGCTTCTTTCATGAAGCTGCCAACCTAGGGGCCAGTTACTGCCTACTTTGGGGAGGGTTTCTGTGCTATGAACACAGTGGGCCAGGAGCACTCATTTTTTTTCACATTCAAATCTAAGGCTGTCTCCTGCGTCTGCCTTACCTCAGCAGTGTGCCTTGTCTTTCCATGAGCTGGGAGTCCATAATAATTTGTATCACAATAGCCCTGAAAAGCCCCCCACTGTCAACCAATGTAATGAAGGAAAAAGTTTCAGCTTTAATGATGAGTAATGCTGGATTTTGTCACACGGATGTTGCAATCACATGCGTGTGGTACAAAGAGGTTGGGTTCACATTTAGCTGTAGTTCCTCACATTGTGCATCACATGGTGCCTTGCATAATCCTGTGAAAAGCAGATCTGACCAGACCTTTGCCAGCCCCCCAGCTGTGGGAAGCCAAAGGTCCACAGACAACAAAGCCACTAGATCTCAGCCAGTATCGTGACTTCTCTTTTGCCGTGTGATCTCCAGAAAATGGGACAAATTCCAGGCCCATCTTCATAACTCAGAGCCTTGAGGTTTTCAGGCAGAAGTATTTCTATGCTTTTATAGGTCAGTCAGTGGCAGCGGCAGTCAGTTTTTTAAAGGTCACTCATTTAAAGAGCCTTAAAAGCTACGCAAGTCTGATTCCTGATCTCCTTCCTCCTCGTGTCTTGCTTTTTAAAAGTCACCTTGGGTTGGAATTTTTGAAGTGTGAAAAAAAAACCCATTGCTCAGATATAAAACAGGGCCATTCTGCACATGGAAGTCAGTGGGAGTGCAATGCACGCTAGGTTCGCAGGAGACCAAACATGAGTGTGTTAATCTATATGTGCGCTGCTCTCAAGGTGTCACCCTGCGATGGAGCTGGTAGGAGGCATGGTCTAGTGCTGAGGGTCCCTAACTTTTCTTATTGTGATGACAAGTTCCAGAGGGGTAACCCTGTTAGTCTAGTTCAGCAAACAAACAAGGAGTCCGGTGGCACTTTTAAAGACTAACACATTTATTTATCGCATGAGCTTTTGTGGGAGAAAATCCCACTTCCTCAGATGCTTGAAGATTCACCATTATGTACCGATATTGTTATAGTGTGACATACACTACCAAAAAAACCACCCTAACTAAGTTCTGAGCTCCGTTAAATTGGACAGCTGTTGGGGAACTGAATCCACAGTCAACAGAGTCCTGTGGCACTTTTAAAGACTAACAGATTTATTTATCGCATGAGCTTTCGTGGGAGAAAATCCCACTTCGTCAGACGCTTTGAAGATAGGAAAGTTACAGAGTGGGAGGAAATTAAATGCAGGGGAGTGTATGACGTAGGATCAGCTCAGGCTGTAACAGCAAATCAAAATAGGTGTTAGGATTCAAAACACTGGGGAACAGCACATAGAGGAGGGGGAGGTCAAATCACCTGTTGTAATGCGAGAAAAATCCATAGTCCCTGTTTAACCCCAAGACAACTGAGTCAAATTGAATCCACAGTGTACAGTGATTAGAGGTGACAACTGTATACATCAGCAACTCTCTGTATCTGTGCTCTCATTGATACATCTTTTAGTAAATTAACCACCATATTTTATATAACAAATTCCCACGGAGTTTTAAAGCTGCACCTGAGTAGCCTATTAGGAAAATACAATAAATAAAATAATTAGCCAATAAAATCTAACATTTCACAATTTCTCCTGCATACCCCCAGTGATGTACCACACTTTGGGAAGCCCTAGGTTTAATGAATAAGTAATGACAGTGATTTGACTGTACTATTGTGTTTGGGATAGGGGAAGGAGCTGCTGTGTCCCATTTGTTTGCTGTGAGGTTGGGAAAGAAACAATGTCTAGGTGGGGATTGTTCCTTCTCCAGATCGGTGCATGTATATGAGAGAGAGAGAGAGAGAGAGAGAGAGAGAGAGCATAAACTGATCTAAATGGTTATCTAAATCGAATTTAAGAGAGAAAATAAAGACAAATAATTAATAACATTTATATTCCCATAATGATTTGGTTAATGGGTGTAAAGTGCTTGGAAGCTGAAAAGTACTGAAGAAGAGCTGTTTTAATACATTATATAACAATGCCCAACTCAATCTTTCAGGCTGCTCACTTACACTTATTGTATTTCAGTGCGGCATTTGTCAGAGTTCGGCATGATAAGCTCTCAGTGAAATCCAGTGAGATGGGAATCCGGAGCAAAGTAAGATTTCCTGTAGGTTAGGATAACAATGTTAAGACTAAATGGTGTATTTCTGAAGACAAGACTAGTCAGGACTAGAATTCCTCTGAGCTAAATGTTAGGTCCCCTTCTCTTCCTGCTGTACTTCTCTGGACAATCAGGCGGCTTGAAATCATCCGTGTATATATACATATAGATGATATTATGCGTCATGTCCTGGCTGATGAAATAGGTGTTCTGGAGAATGACTGACATGAAAACTTGGAAATTATAAATAGACGGACAAAGGACCATCAATTCCTGTTGAATCCACCAAAAATAAAGTCCATCTACTTTGCCACAACTTGTATGTGATTCAACTACAGTCCAAAATTGACACTGGCTGGAGAAGGTATTACTATTGAGAAGAACCTGGTATACCTTTGTGACAGGCTGCTCCCCAAATCCGGTCTGGTGTGCTGCTATGACCACTTGAACCCCGCTCCTGAACCCCAATTCACCCCTCTCTGCTGGGTGACCACTCACTCCTGAGTCAGTCCACACCAGCCACCAGCGTGTAATTGGTCCCAGGCAGTGGGTGTAAATCCACCAGCCACACAGGCATTGGTCCCCAAGCGAGCACACCCAGCCCCAGACACTACCCTGGGAGCCGCTGCCCTACAGGGATTGTGACCCACTCCCAATCACCTTAGTCTCAAATCCGTCCACTTAACAAAGAAGTGGATTGTGCCCAGCCTTCCACATCCACACCCTCTAAAGACCACACAGCTTTAGGTGAAACAAATACTAGTTTATTGATCAGAGTCTGATTTCAAGTGAGAACATGGCCAATCAAGGCAGAACCATACTATAAATGAGTCAGGAGTGACCACTATCAAATAAAAGGTATAAACCGCATGCTACCCTAACATCTCTACCTACACTGACCTCAGAGTCCAAGATTATGCGCATGGTGTTCGGCTGTTCGATGTTTTACAGCCATTCTCTGCCTGTTCCCAGGCAGGGCCCTGATCTTGCTTGAAGTTGGTTGCAAGATGGTGTCTTCTCAGGCTGAAAGCCTGCAGCTTCTCTCTCTCAGTCTCTGTGTCTTTGTTTTAACAAACTGCTGACAGCCCCTCCCCTCACTGTCCTGTTGTGAGAGTCTCCTGCTTCTACCTGAGCAGGGGAGGGCATTAGCATCCCCTTTGATGTGTAAATCTTCAGCCATTGTGCTAGAGAGAGTCCTGAGAGTCTGAACCCTGTAACATGCTTCACATTTATACATACATGTCTCAGCAGGGACCATGGCACCCTGGTAATCACGTGGCATATGTTCTGAGCATTCACAGAGGAATCTGGCATAGCGTAATTGGCATCAAATAACACAATTATACTGCAAAACTGAACAGAAAAGTTATACAGGTCATGCCCTAGAGCTGCACGGATGTGCATCCCGTCACAACCTTGGATACAGAACTAAGGTTTGGACCATAAGCCCAAAAGAGGGCCACCACTGTTCGGAAACACATTACGTGAAGTTCCAAAGGGGTAGCCATGTTAGTCTATTGCAGAGAAACAGAGTCCTGTGGCACTTTTAAAGACTAACAGATTTATTTATCACATGAGCTTTCATGGGAGAAAATCCCACTTCTGACAAAGTGGGATTTTCTCCCACGAAAGTTCATACGATAAATAAATCTGTTAGTCTTTAAAAGTGCTACGTTATGTGAAGATTCATAGGCCTCAAAGCCTTTTGCTAACTACCTTTAAGCTAAATACCTTGCAGAATGTAGGCCTGTAGACATGTTCCAGAGGGGTAATCTGGTTCAGCAAAACAACAAAGAGTCCTGTGGCACTTCTAATGACTAACTAATTTATTTAGGCCTTTAGGTTTCTTGTATAGCTTCTTGTATAGCTGCCTCATAAAATACCTTAAGTTAGCTCTATAGCTACAAACCTCCTGTGAGGTATTCCCAGTACCAGTTGGGGTTCATAAGTTAAGAAGCTGAAAACAACATAACCACATATAATAACAACATGCCTAACACTTGAATATGCATCACCTGTCTAGTCATATAGCGCTCAAAGTAATCTTGCTACTGACATTTTGAAGTCATCTGCAGTTCTCATGATAATTGGAACAGTAAGAGACACTCCCAAAGCAATTTATGAACAGGAGTCTGATGTTCAATCTTAAAAAAGAACAGCTATTTCAGTAGAGAAATTGTCTTTGTCCCCTACCAGAATATTATCACTTTTCAGATCTGTTCTGAAATTGAAAAGCCAAATCAAGGCTGAAATGATCATGTGGCTTCAAAAGCTATGTAAAGACTACCAAAGAAATGGAAACATTTGAGGATGTTAGAATAGAGTGCCTGAAGAACTTTAGATGCCCAGACATTCCTCCACATGACCCTATTTATTTTCGTAAATGTCTCTCCCTTTTGGAACCTTACCCAAAGGAACACATGTACTTGGCCACACATAGGAAATTTGTATTAAAAAAAAAAATCCAATTGTATCAGTCACTGGGCAAAAAGATTCATGTGTATACTGATGGGTCATCAAAAATCCTTCAAGAATAGTAGTTGTAGCATCTTCATCCAATGGTCTAATGCAAAGAGTACAATGAAGAGCAGTAATTCAAGATACATCAGAACTATATGGCTGAACCAAAATCTGTTTTCACTGCATTGCCAAGAAATAATCAAGGCAAAAAATAGAAACCGATTTTGTCATGTTTGTTGACTTACAGTCAATGGGTGCGTCTACACTTAGAAATTAAGTCAACTTAAGCTTGCTTAAGTTGACTTAATTTACTCTGCGTCTACACTACGCTTTCCTTAAGTCGACTTAAGCAGCTTCTTAAGTTGACTTAAGGAAAATAAAGTCGACTTTATTAAACCACCTTTCTACTCGACCTAAGGCTTAATTCAACTTTCTAAAGTCAAATTAAGCCAATTAGTTTGAACTAACATGGCCATATTGGTTAATTTGAACTAACTAGTTCGAATTAACCCTTACTTCAAATAGCCTATTCGAATTTATTAGTTCAAATTAAGGAAGCCCTTAATTCGAACTAATTAAAGCTTAGTGTAGCCATGGCTTAAGTTAGTTCGAATTAAGCTTCCTTAATTCGAACTAACTTGCCAGTGTAGACATAGCCTATGTGAGTTGCCAAATTCATTCTCAAACTTCAAGACCTAATATGATTGAGGGACAAGACAACAACAATTTAGATTTAGCAAAGGAGAAATATGCACAAGAATGTCAGAAATGAAAATAGCATTAAGGAACAAGACACACATAGCTTATTTCCTGGCATTATGTGTACTAAGTGTCCTTACCAAGCTTGAAATTGATGCACTATCAGTTCTCTTTGCTTCAAGCAAAATTACTCAAATTAGCCTTTGTTCTTGGTCCTTAACCAGTGAGCGACATGGCAGTTGGATATTGGAGAGATGCCCATGGCACATGGCATATTTTTATTCTGTTTAAGTAACCACTGTATTTAGGGCTGCACACACAGGCTGCGTCTACACTGGTAAATTAAGTCGACTTAAGCTTGGCTTAAGTCAACTTAATGTGCCCTGCCTCTACACTACACTTTGCTTAAGTCGACTTAAGCAGCTTGCTTAAGTCAACTTAAGGAAAATAAAGTCGACTTTATTAAACCACCTTTCTACTCGACCTAAGGCTTAATTCAACTTTCTAAAGTCAAATTAAGCCAGTGTAGCCCTGGGGTAGCCCTAAGTCGACTTAGGGCTACCCCAGGACTACACCAATGCCCTCCCTGCCAGGGAGGGGCACAGGGGGAGCCTGACATGCTCCCCAAAGGGCAGGGCATGTGGGCACAGTGTGACACTGTCTGGATTTAGGGAAATTCCAAGGGGGTAGCCGTGTTAGTCTATTGTAGAAAGACAACAGAGTCTTGTGGCACTTTTAAAGACTAACAGATTTATTAATCGCATGAGCTTTCGTGGGAGAAAATCCCACTTCGTCAGACGCTTTGAAGATAGGAAAGTTACAGAGTGGGAGGAAATTAAATGCAGGGGAGTGTATGACATAGCATCACTATGACTATATCACTATCACAATGGTTGTATTCTTTATGTCCTCAATGGCTCATCAGGATACTCCCTGGGACCACATCACCTGGCAGATTCTTTAACATTAAGGAGACAATGGTTGTTCACACCCTCTCGTCTAAGACATTTGTCCAGAATGACACAAGTTAAAGTATGGATATAACATCAAATTCTTAACTTCTAATCAAAATAGAATTCCTAGACATAAACTATATAATCATTCCTAGCAAATTACTACCTTTCTATTGATACCAAACATGACATAGTTCCTATGGATTATAGCATTTATGAGATATCCATTGAAAATAATATCATAAATGCTTCCCTAAATCCAGACAGCATCACACACAGGGCTCTGCCCTGCCAGGGTCCCTGTCCCCCTTTGCCCCATTGTACACAGGGGGTGCCCCCCCCCCGCCACCATGGACCTGCCTAAGGTCCCCCTAGCCACGGAAAGTCAACCTAGAGCATCCAGTGTGGACACTCTAGGTCGACTTTGTAAGTTCCCCTTTAAGTCGACTTTAATTTTAAGTGTAGACACACTAAGTTGACTTAGTTAAAGTTGACTTAAAAGTGCAAGTGTAGACATAGCCATGCAGAGCTGGGTGAAAGATTTTAGTTCAAACTTCTTTGGCAAAAAATGCAGGTTCAGGGTGACAGCAATTCTTTCTGAATTGAAGTCAATTTCAGCTAATTGTTTCAGAAAAACAAATAAATGAACATTCTGAAAAAACAATCCTATTGCTTCATTTTGGTGTTTTCAAAATGAAATGTTTGGATTTTTCAATTCAAAAACTTTCTTAAAGTGTTCTGGGAGGGGTTTTATTTCAAATGATTTTTAAAAAATTTCAAAATTGAAATGAAACATTTTGATTCAGGCCAATTTTTTTAGGAATTGCCAACTAACAAAAAAACTCCATTATTATCACAGCTCTGTCACATGCCCAATCACCCATTTGGATTTCGTTAATCAACATCTAACTCATATTTTAAAACACTGGAAGAAGCTTCCACAGAACTTAAAGATCACTACAATAGTTTAAACATCTTAGAAGCCAGCTCATTTATTATTAGACACGGCTGCTATGCACAACCATGTCCTCAAACTACTTAAATACAGCAGCAAGCTAGAACATAAGTCACAACAATGTCCCACTTTTCTGGACCCCTATGCTTCAGGCCAATAGAAAGAGAGCTCCTGCCAATGCATCCCCCTTTGTTAACACATAGGTTCTAAAATAATTAATCTTTTAGGTACTGGATTGGAATGCTGAGCGAACACAGGCACTGCGGTTTTGCAGGCTCTTTTTCCCCCCTCTACTTCAGAGAATCCTAGAAGATTAGGATGGGAGGGGACCTCAGGAGGTCATCTAGTCCAACTCCCTGCTCAAAGTAGGACCACTCCCAACTAAATCACTCCAGCCAGGGCTTTGTCAATCCACACCTTAAAAACTTTTGAGGATGGAGATTCCACCGTCTCCCTAGGTAATGCATTCCAGTGCTTCAACGCCCTCCCACTGAAAGTTTTTTCCTGATATCTAACTTAGAGCTCCCCCACTGCAACTTGAGGCCATCCTTCCTAGTTCTGCCATCTACTACCACTGGCTATGTCTCTACTTGTAAGTTTAAGTCAACTTAGTGTGTCCCCACTTAAAAATAAAGTTGCCTTAAAGGGGAACTTAAAAAGTCGACATAGAGCATCCACACTTGATGCTCTAGGTCGACTTTGTGGGGCTAGGGGGACCTAGGGCAGGTCCACAGAGGCAGGGGGGCACCCCTTGCCCAATGCCAGGGGGCTCAACCTTTGCCCCATTGTACCTAGGTACAATGGGGCAAAGGGGGTCAGGGACCCTGGCAGGGCATAGGGGAAGGGTGGGGAGGGCTTTGCCCTGCCAGGTGGGGGGGGCATGCCAGGCTACCCCTGTGCCCCCCCCCCGGCAGGGAGGGCATTGATGTAGCCCTGGGGTAGCCCTAAGTCAACTTAGGGCTACCCCATAGCTACACTGACTTAAGTCAACTCTAGGGAGTCGACTTAAGCCTTAGGTCTACTCAAAAACAGGTTTTATAAAGTCGACTTAATTTTCATTAAGTTGACTTAAGCAAGTTGCTTAACTCGACTTAAGGAAACTGTAGTGTAGATGCAGGGTAAATTAAGTTGACTTAAACAATCTTAAGTCGACTTAATTTACCAGTGTAGATGCACCCACTAAGCCTAGTTCCTTCAGTCTCTCCTCATAAGTCATGTTCCCTAGCCCCCTAATCATTTTTGTTGCCCTCCGCTAGACTCTTTCTAATTTGTCCACATCCTTTCTGTAGTGGGGAGCCCAAAACTGGACACAGTATTCCAGATGCGGCCTGACCAGTGTCGAATAAAGGGGAATTATCACATCCCTCGATCTGCTGGCAATACTCCTACTGATGCAGCCTAATATGTCATTGGCCTTTTTCGCAACAAGGGCACACTGTTGGCTCATATTCATCTTCCCGTCCACCATAACCCCCAGGTCCTTTTCTACAGTGCTGCTACTTAGCCAATCGGTCCCCAGCCTGTAGCTGTACTTGGGATTTTTCCGTCCTAAGTGCAGGACTTTGCACTTGTCTTTGTTGAACCTCATGAGATTTCTTTCGGTCCAGTGTTCCAATTTGTCCAAGTCTCCCTGGATCCTGTCCCTGCCCTCCATAGTATCTACCATTCCCCCCAGCTTGGTGTCATCTGCGAACTTACTAAGCACCCAGTCTATCCCATCTTAGTTTTATCTGCAAACTTGCTGGGGGTGCAATTCTCCCCATCCCTCAGATCGTTAATGAAGATGTTGAACAAAAAGATCCCAAGCACTCCACTTGTTACCAGCTGCCAACTAGACATCAAGCCATTGATCACTATCTGTTGGGCCCAATGATCTAGCCAGCTTTCTGTCCATTTTATAATCCATTCATCCAGCCCATACTTCTTTAACTTGATAATAAGAATGCTCTGAGAGACTCTATCAAAAGCTTTCTAGAATCAAGGTATGTCACATCCACTGCTTTCCCCACATCCACAGAGTCAGCCATTTCATCAGAGAAGGCCATCAGGTTGGTTAGACGTGATTTGCCCATCATCTGTGAGAGGGGCTTGATGAGCTATTATCTGAGGTCATATAATCTGAGAGTGGGGAAGAAGTTAGGAATAAGAACCCCAACAGTGTCAAAGCAATGGGAAATGAGATTGTTTTTAAAAGCCTTGTTAACAGATCATAAAACTGCATGCCACACACATAGAAATAAGCAAATTCAAATGTGAAAACAGATCTTAGTTTCAGATGTTTAAGGTCTCTGCTGTATAAATAGTAACTGCATTATCCCAGGAAAGGTAGTGTACACACTGTCTCTGAGCCCAAGATTGTGTGGGCTGCTGAGTCTTGCCCACACACTCAGAATTTAACTGATCTCCATATTTGTGGTTGGGAAGGAATAATTTTCTCCCAGAGTAGATTGGCAAAGGCTCTGGAGTTTTTTGCCTTCCTCTGTAGCATGGGGTACGGCTCACTTGCTGGTGGATTCTCAGCACCTTCAAACCATGATTTGTCGACTTTAGTACCCCAGTCATATGTTAAAGGTTTATTGCAGGAGTGGACAGGTGATGTTCTGGGGCCTGCGTTATGCAGGAGGTCAGACTAGATGATCATTTTGGCCGCTTCTGACCTTAGAGTCTCTGAAGATCTCAAGGTGCACAAAACCATACCCATTTATAATATACTACAGATATTCATCCCACCATCAAAATGCAGCTGCATTTAATGGGGAACATAATAAAAACATATAAGTAGTATACTCTACAAAGCATAAATCACCATTCATTTTTTGACAGGTTGATTTCCGGTCTAAGGTCCCGGTGCCATTTGATATCAGTTTTATATCGAGATAGGGCAGGACTTCTGCTGGTGGCCATTTTGATAACCATTTTATATCAAGATTGGATGGATCTGTGTTTGTGTGTGTGTAGTGCTTGTGCTTACTCATATAGAATAACACTTGTTACCTCACAACACTTCAACTTAAATACTCTACATATTATATATAGGGATTAGTACACTTGCCACCAAAATTCAGCCACCTCTGGGGAGGAAAATAGCAGCTAACTTCACAAGAACATTGTACAGCATTTTAGGATGAAAAGTGACAAAACAGCCACTTGAGACTGCAGGTGGAATTTAAGTAGATAGAATGAAATTAACTGGGCTGGACTTTTCTTAGGAATTGGCTGCCAAGCTGTTAAATCCCATCGGAAAGGCAGCACTTCCATGCAACGATCCTTATCACGGTACTGGTGCATGAATCCAGTACCGACTCAGAATGAAGAATGCCACTAAAGGAAGGAATATATAATTGCCAACAATGGCGTTTTCAATAGAAATACCTTCCCCACTGGCTCGTGGAGGTGTTGTAAAGAGAAACGAGTCAGTATCTACAGAGCACAATCACCTGACACGGACAAGGCCGCAGAGTGACGCTTTTCTGAAATATAGTTTCCTTGATCGTGCCAAGGCAAAGCAAGACCAAAGCCCCAGTGTGTTATTTGCAGTGAGATGCTTACAAATGAGAGTTTAAAACCATCAAAGCTAAAAAGACATTTAGAAATAAAACAGAGGGAAATCATTGATAAGTCTCTCGGGGTGCGTCTACACTTGAAAATTAAGTCAATTTAAGCAATTTACCCTGCATCTGCACTACACTTTCCTTAAGTCAACTTAAGCAGCTTGCTTAAGTCGACTTAAGGAAAATAAAGTCGACTTAATGAAAATTAAGTCGACTTTATTAAACCTCGAATTAATTTGACTTAAGGCTTAAGTCGACTCCCTAGAGGTGCCCCTCTGCCCCCGTGGACCTGCCCCAGGTCCCCCTAGCCCCTAGAAGTCGACCTAGGCGTCCAGTGTGGACGCTCTAGGTCGACTTTGTAAGTTCCTCCCAAAGTCGACTTAAAATTTAAGACAACAGAGTCTTGTGGCACTTTTAAAGACTAACAGATTTATTAATCGCATGAGCTTTCGTGGGAGAAAATCCCAGTGGGATTTTCTCCCAC
>ML685850.1:5656634-5710588 GCA_007922175.1 Pelusios castaneus | reverse complement strand
CGACTTAGTTAAAGTCGACTTAAATTTCCAAGTGTAGACATAGCCTTGAATATTTTCAAAGGAAGCAGTGGGAATTAAAGTTAGTGCAAATTCTTACTTGGTCAACTATTTTGAATGGCATCATATTTGGTTGCATGCCTTACGGTAAAAGGGGGAGAGGAGGGAAGCCCATACAGTTGCCAAAAAACTTATTCTGCCAGCATCTCTGGATATGATGTGTGAAATATTTGATGAAAAGTCAGCTGCAAAATTGACTATTCTTCTTAGTGATAACACAGTGTCTCAACAAATATGTGATCTTGCAGGGGATTTGGAAGCCCAGATTCTCTGTTACAGTCAGATGGAGATTTTGCTTTCCAACTTAACGAGAATACTGATATTTCAAATTGAGCAACACGGTTAATTTCTCTGAGGTATGTACGGCGAGTTGACTTAATGGAAGATTTGCTGTTGTGTCTGACTTTATCAACCAAGACAAGGAGCACAGATCATTCAAAGCAGTGCATGACTGTGTAGCTGTAAACAACAGAATGGGCTGGGCTAATTGCAAAGGAATTGCACATGATGGTGCAGCAAATGCGACAGGTGGAAATAGCGGAGTTATAAAAAAAATCTGAGGCAGCTGGTTATGACATTGTGTGGAATAACAGTCTCATTCACTGCGAAGCTCTGGCATTCAAAGGTATTTCCCCTGATCTTTTGGCAGGACGGAAGGAAGCAGTGAAAATTGTTGATTTCAGTAAAGAAGCTCACTGAACAACAGGTTTTTGGAAGCGTTATGCTCAAATGGGAAATGGAAGCAGAACATATTCATTTACTAAACTAACAAATTTATTTATCAGCTGAGTTTTCGTGGGAGAAAATCCCACTTCGTCAGACACTTGATCCCCATCTCCAAGCATCTGACGAAGTGGGATTTTTTCTCCCATGAAAGCTCATGTGATGAATAAATTTGTTAGTCTTTAAAAGTGCCACAGGACTCCTTGTTTGTTTTGCTGAACTAGACTACCCCTTTGGAACTACTCATTTAGCTATGTCTACACTTACAAAAGCTAGTTCAAATTAGTTAATTCGAACTAACTAATTGGAACTCATTTTAGTTAGTTCGAATTAACTTAATTTGAACTAGCACGGCCCCACTAGAATGCTAGTTCGAACTAGCCATGGCCATGCAGAGCACTTGCTTAGTTTGAATTAGTCAGTTGCAGGAAGGTCAATCTGCCGATTAGTTCGAGCTAAGCAGTTAGTTCGAACTAATATGGCCACATTGACTTAATTCAAACTAACTATTTCGAATTAAGGGTTAGTTCGAACTAAGCAATCGAATTTATTAGTTCGAATTAAGGAAACCCTTAATTCGAACTAATGAAAGCCTAGTGTGGCCAAGGCTTAAGTTAGTTCGAATTAAGCTTCTTTAATTCGAACCAACTTGCCAGTGTAGACATAGTTTACTGTTTCACACTGAAGTGCAATCGCTGTCACAGGCTAGGGTGCTTATATGGGCATGTAAACTGAGGAATGAGATTCACATTTTTCTAGTAGAGAAACAGTTTAACTTGGTAAATCTGTTTGATGATAATGGTTAATGAAGTTGTCATATCCACCTGACTTTTTCTCAGTTTTAAACTAACAGAATTTGAAGCCACAAGGAAGAGGCCATGATTTGTTTTGACACTGTGAATAGATACAAGCATTCCAAAAGTCGTTTGCACTGTGGCAAGGACGATTGAAAAGAAATCGTCCAAGCTACACCATGTTCTGTACATTGTTACAATACGTTGAGAACAGCATGAATGTAGAAAAAGTGAATGAAATGAAAAGTGTCATCTCGCTGCTCTGTCTGACAATTTTAGTAACCGTAGCCCTGCAAGGTGATTGAAAATTTGAAGGAAAAGCATTGGGGGAAAGATCTTTTTGCTTTCAAAAATACTGAATCAATAATGGAGCTAAACTTGATGCCTGAGCATGAAAAAGTTGCTGCAATTCCCATGATAGCACACTCAAAACATGCCACCAACTATTAAATATGTCATCATTTTGTGTTATTTTCAAAGAACATCCTGTGTTAAATAAAATTAGTGTACTGTTGTTTCAGCGGTTCACAACAACCTACATTTGCAAATTGGGATTTTCAATTTTGACCAGGTTAAAAACAAAAAAAAGCAAGAAACCGACTCAACAGCACACGTGATATGTGGGCAGCACTTTCATCTTGGGATCCAGACTGGAACGAGATCATGAACCACACACAGGCCCCCCGGTCACAATAAGTCAGTGAAACTCAACCTGATTGGGTTTTTTACTTTATTTATGCTCTATTTTAAAATGTTTTACAAGTAACTTTACTGTCTCATTTGTTAGCCTTTACAATTTTGAAGTGCCCTATATAGCAATTTTATGAAACCTCTAGTCAGCAGGCATGGTTTTGGACCACAGAGCTACGTGTTTTTCCTCTACTGAGTTGTGAGGAAAAAAAAGTTTAAAAACCAATGTGCAACAGCATCACAAAATGTCAGGCCATTACTGACCATGACGGGCTCAACCCCTCAAGTCAGCAACAGAAAACACAAAAACCTCTGTGCTAATGATGAGGAAGTGAAGCATGAGGTTGAGAATCAATTCTCACCCTCGTGTTACACCAGTAACTGTGACTGGTGAAATATTTCCTTAGTGAAGGGTGAGGTCTTCGTGTCTCACTGATGAAATATTTCACCAACATCTCTCTATGCAGTTTACTTACAGGGACACACCTCAAGTGGTGTAGGACCATAATTTAAGTTTTACTCAGTGCTTTTTTTATGATGGTACACAGGGGTACGGAGTACCAGCACCTTTTTTGCTGGTCCTGCTGCCTAGCGGAGGGGCGGAGTCAGAAGGGAAAAGGAGTGTGGGGCTCCTGTCCCTTGCCAGCTCCGCGGCCCATCTGGGGGGTGTGGGCAGCAGAGGAAAGGAATGTGCCACTGGAAGAAGAAGGGTGGGAGAGGCATTTTTCAAATTTACTATCGATTTGCAAGTACCAGCATCTTTTTTCCCTTCCTTCTTACAATAAAAGCACTGGTTTTACGAAGTCTAATAGGAATAGCATTGTTGTTGTGGCTTTTTTTAAAACATTCCTTAGCAGGGCATGAAAACCAAAAAGTTGCTGTTTTTGGCTATGTCTACACTTGTCAAAATAAGTCGACTTAGCTAAGTCAACTTAGCATGTCCACACTATAAAATAACGTCGACTTAAAGGGGACCCTGCCAAATCAACTTAGAGCGTCCACACTGGATGCCTAAGTCGACTTCTAGGGGCTAGGTGGACCTGGGACTGGTCCATGGTGGCGGGGGGCACCCTTTCCCAAGTGCCAGAGGGCTCAGCATTTGCTCCATTGTACCTGGGTTACAATGGGGGCTTAGCAGGTCAGGGTCACTGGCAGGGCATAGAAGCGGGGTGGGCAGGGCTGTGTCCTGTCCTGTGGGTGGGCACGCCAGGCTCTGGCTGTGCCAGCCACCCTGGCAGGGAGGTCAGTGGGGGAGCCCTGGGACCCTTTAAGTCGACTTAAAGTCAATTTAGGCCTAATCTGCATCTACACTGGCTATGCTGACTTAATAAAGTCAACTTTATACTAGGTTTAATAAAGTCGACTTAAAATTTCCTTAAGTCAACTTAAGCAGCAGTTTACGTCAACTTAAGGAAATTGTAGTGTAGAGGCAGATTAAATTAAGACGATTTAAGAAGGCTTAAGTCAACTTAATTCACAAGTGTAGACACACCCTTTGTGTTGGTGATGAATGAGAAACAGAACCATCCAAATGGCCAAAGTATATGAATGGCAACACAGGAAGAAAGAGCTTAGTGAAAATGAATCAGATTTCTAAAGTCCCTGCAGTATTCATTATCTCGGACCTAATCTGCTGCAACTGAAGTTAATGGCAATACCCTTATTGGACTGGATTCTCCAAAAAAATGAACCAGGAGCAACTCCATTTAAGTCCAGAGACTTAAACTGAGATAACACCAGTGTGAGAAGAGACTCTGAATCCAGTGCGTAGGATGGTGATCTCACACTTGCTTTACACCAATGTAACTTCCATGGAATTACTTGGATTTAACCCAGTGAAAGGGATCAGAACTGGGCCCATTACGTTCACTTTGAATATTTCTTTACACCTAGGCTTCTGTGCATGAATGGCCAATACATTTTCTTTTCTCCACTAATGGAAATTTGCCCATCAACAACGTCACTCATTCAAAGAGAGAAAGTGGCAATTGTTATCCAACCGAAGTAATGAAGGCCAGGTCTACCCTAGATGTTTGCCAGCACATGTATGTCAGTCAGGAGTGCGTGGAAATGTGGTTTATAACTGACAACGTAGTGTTGGGGAAAGCCCCTAGTGTAGACACACTGATGCTGTGCATGAATCAGTATTTTGCTCAGCGGGGGAGATCGGTGACTGGAATAAACTATACTAACAAATGCACAATTTTGCTGATATATGCTTGCCACAGGCCTACTCTGCTGGTGGCTCCCCAGACTGCCCGGTGGGAAATCCAAACCTATGGGTCCCAGGTGTTTTAAGCCTCCAGAGCCTGGATAGAACCTACCCACTGCTCCAGCCTTTGGGTCCCTACGCATGCTTTCAAGACACAGATCCTGTGTCCATCAGTCCTTCTGAAAACCGGGGCCCACTGTCTAGCTGCGCTGCCCTCTGGCCTCAGTACTGGATCTCCAGACGCCCTCAAAGACTAGCCACACTTTTTCAGAACTCCCACACCAAGATGTGAGCCTTCTGGCTCACTGTTTAACTCTTCCCATAGGTACTTTGTAGCCATGGCGAGGTCACACACGCCAGCACTTTGCCCAGAGTCTAACTCATTATCGGCTCTTGGACTTTACAGTTATACCTACAGTAGCTTTTGGAGAAACCTCCCATCAGTGCCCTGCCTTTGGTGAAGCTCCATCATCAATAGCGACACATAGGACATGGAGTCTTTCCCCTCTCTCTCATTGCCCCCAAGGGTTCCTTCCATCCATGCCAGTGAGCCTTGAGTCAAGCCCTCTGTTATTAGTTCAAACCCATCCCCATCAGCCCCAAACACAACTGGCAGATCCCAGCTCTGGGGGATAAATTTAGCATGGGGCCAATTTCCACCATGATTTGGTTGGAAGCCTCTGCAGTGGGCCGTCTTCAAGCCACTATGGTAATTACATTTCAAAAACAGGCACAAATGAGACCAGAATTAAAGGCGCTTCTGGGCTGACTGAAAGTCACAACAAAACCTTTTCTCATCTGCCCATGAAAGGAAAACCCACACAAGCTCTTTGCTATTCAGACCAAACACAGTGTGCCTGTTACTCATTCAAGCCTCCTGAATGCGTTCTTCGCTCCCGGCTAATCAGACCGGGCCAGCAGTGCAAATAGCACAGCTGTTGGTATTAGGTGGGCAGGAAATAAAAGCTGTTAGAGGTAACGTTTTCTAGAACAGGAGTAATTGAGGCTCATCTTGGGTTTTTTCCTAACCCTGCCCTGTAGTTAATCTGCAAGAGTCAATGCACAGAAATCCCAGAGTTCCCTGTTTCGTTTCCTTTTGTGGTTTCCATTTAAATTTTGGCTCAGTTTATAAGTCAGTCAGTGCCAAGGTGCTTTTAACATCAGGGGACTCCATGTTTTCTACTTCAAAAGATGAGACAAGCCAGCAAAGAAGCTATGTGTCTAAAACCACTTGAACATGGGGCTGGGATAAAATGGGAACCAGTTCCGAACCCTCAGATTTGAAACCACACACCACTTCAAATATATCTGTATTGTCTGTTGTCTTTATCCAGAAGAGAACAAGGATGGTTTTGTGGTTAAATCACAGGACTAGAAACCAGTGTCTACAGGCTAATTCACAAGTCACTTAGCTGAGCCTCAGTGCTGTAAACTCCCTTCCATGCTAGCCCACAGTCGGAATTAGACTTGAAAAAGAGCTCTGTGACGTTCAAAGGCTTGTCTCTTCTACCATCTGAAGCTGGTCCAATAAAAGATGTTATCAAATAAGGACGAAGCCAAACTTTCACTCATCTGGGCACTGACCCCAAATTAAGCCTTTTGTAACTTCACAAACCATGTGATTTGATTTATTTTTCTCCCTTTGAAGTAGGATCAGGGAGATGTGCCTCCATGTTTTGCTGCATTTCCTGGCTAAATCCAGGAAGTAGTGACAATGTCTCAAAAATCTTTCTGTACCCCTTGATTTCTAGCCCAGAGGGCATTGTAGAGGGAAGCAATGTGGGCTGGGGGTTGTAGCAGGGGACTGGAGAGATTTGTACTGTAATCCAGACTCTACCCCAGATTTGCTGTGAGATTAATCTGATGAACCTCTGTGCCCCAGTTTCAGTTGTAAAATGGGAAAGAAACATTTGCTCACCTTTCTGAAACCCGTTTGGATCCTCAGATTAAAGGTGTGATATATTGAAATGCAAACTATGAGGATTAGTTGCATCCAAAGTTTGTGAAGCCCATCAACATTCTGCCCCGCTAAAGATTGACTCGTTACTAAAGTAAGGATGTTTTTTGGACTGGGGTCACCATTTAATATCTCACATCATGACGTCACTGTCTAAAGCGCAGCTGATGGATAACCAGCAGCTTGCTTTTAAATCCTGTCTTAGCGAACAATGCAGAGATTTGAATTTATAGCTTGTGAGCGTGGGAGCATGCTCGTAGGGTGGGTCTTGCCAGGAAATTCTTTGCATTTCTCCGGCAGTTTGTAGCTCTGGTCCTCCTGTTGGCATATAGTCTGACTCCACCTTTGTTTGTGGTGGCTACCTCAGAAAAGAGTTATTCCAGTTCCATTCCTTGCAGCCTACGTGAGACTGATTATTTTTAAAGCTAATGTGATGTTTTCCACACCTGCTGAACCAATCTCCCTGTAGCTGAAGCCCTTTCTGTCCACAACAGGCAAAGTCTGAGTTTCCTTCTATCACTCTGTTAATTTGCTTCACACTGCCTTGGTGAGCTTACAGTCTATTTCGGAAAGAACACAATGAGAAGAAAATGAAGACAGATAAGTACTTGCCTCCTCCGTATAATCCTCCACTGTACAACACTCTCAGATCATTGAATCATTTTGCAGCCTTCACATCCTTTTAGACTCCTCGTTTCCACTGGATGCCTGAACAGCAGTGGTGGGGGGAAAAGCTCCTTTCCATCTATGACTGACCAGAATATGGGATCTCATCCTATCAGACTTGGACCTGGCTGCAGCTGTCCACAGATTTTTGTCCTCTGGTCATGATCATTGGAACTCACCATATCTTGCAAAGAAGCCATACAGATTGAAAAAGCTCCAACTGATTCAAAACTCAGCAGCCCATCTGCTTAGCAGCCTTGGTCACCATGAGCACATCAGCCTGGTGCTCCACTCACCGCAGAAAACAGAGTCCAAAATGGAAAACAGGGTCCAATTCCATATCTCTGCTCTGATACTCAAAGCCGCCCACAGGACAAACAGGGAGATCAATTCTCCTGCTCAGCCAGCTCTCCCTCCATAACCACGACCCCTACGACAGCTACATTCTTTACCAGAACAATGAGGCTGTCACGCAATGAGGAGACACCCATGAGCTCAGGAACCAGGAGCAAGCCCTGGATTTTGGATGTCACCACTTGAAGAGATCAGTATGACTATGGGCCTCACTGCATTTAGAATCCATCTCTCAGACCCAGGAACTAATCAAGTTATTTCACCTGCAGGCTGGAAACCAATCGAGAGATTGCAGTTATTTCTATTGTGAAATAGACATGAGGTGTTCAGATACTCTGGGAATGGGGCCTAACGTAACTATAATTATCCAGAAAGTAACTTTATGCAGTTATTAACTCATCTGTCCTGCAGCTGCATCTATGGAGGTGGGAGCCGGGGTTGGTTAACCACACAATGAAAATTAGTCATTTGACACCAAGAAACTCACACTGTGAGACCAGGACCATTGGTCTCTAGGTAGTCCAGCTTCCCAGGTGGTCTCTTGGGCTATGTCTACACTTAAAAAATGAAGTCGACTCTGTTAAGTTGACTTAACAAGGTCGACTTAAGTCAGCTTAAAGTTGACCTTGTTAAGTCAACCTAAAGTGTCTACATTAGACACTAAAGTCAACTGCCTGCATCCCCAGAGCGCGCGGCTCCCTAATGAGAAGGGACCTTCTTGCCGGGGACGTGGGTCCTGGGGAGAAGGGAACCTCAGCTCCCTTCTTGCTGGGGAGCCGCAGGTCCTGGGGAGAAGGGAACCTCAGCTCCCTTCTTGCCAGGAAGCCGCAGTTCCCAGGGAGAAAGAAGCCGCAGGTCCCAGGGAGAACGGAGCCCGCTGGGAAGCCGCAAGTCCCCGCAAGCCGCGGCTCCCTTGTCCCAAGGAGCCGCAGCTCCCTTCTCCCGAGAAGCCCCAGCTCCCTTGTCCCAGGGAGACACAGCTCCCTTGTCCCCAGCCCTAGGTCGACTTAGGGAATTACGTCGATCTAGGGTGTCCACACCGGTTTTAGGTGGACTTAACAAATCGACTTAGCCGTTAAGTCGACCTAAAGAGCAGTAGTTATTAAGTCAACTTAAGGAAACCCTTAAGTCGACTTAAGGAAAGCCTGGTGTGGACGCGGGGTTCTTTGGGTCGACATAAGCATCCTTAAGTCAACCTAACTTGCAAGTGTAGACGTACCCTTGGAGACATCACAAGCGGCCTGCCCTAAAAGGAAAAGATTCCAGTTCCCATAACACCCATGCCCTTCACACTAATCCCAGTGCAAATGTTAATCATCTGGGCAGAGGAGGATAAGAGCTTGTAAGCAGGAGAGATAGAAACACATTTACAGGCTAGCTTTCTCATCACAAAAAATGATTTCCCCTTCTCTCAACATCCCCACCTTCTTATCTGTTGTTTCACACTCTTCGAATCAAAACAACTTGTTTAATTTGCTGAAATAGACTGACCTGATCTTGTGGCTTACATTTCATTGAGTTTATTTTTCCCTCCCATATGGTAAGTTTTCCATTTTCATGCGTCTGATGAAGTAGGATTTCACTCACGAAAGCTCATGCGATAAATAAATGTGTTAGTCTTTAAAAGTGGCACAGGACTCCTTGTTTGTTTTGCTGAACTAGACTAACCCGGTTACCCCTTTAGAGCTTGTCAAAGAGTGAATAGAAAAATCTTTACTCTGGGATCCACTTCTCACTGGCTGGGTTCAATTTTATCAGTAATATTTCTACCCTGCCTCAGGTGTGAGGCCTCCAAGTGCTTGGAAGACAAGCTCCAAAACAGCATTACAAAATCCCCCCAAATCCACTGTCTCCAGACATTATTACCCCTCACTGCACAGCTTGCCAACTACACACTACCATGGAACGGAAAGGACTTAGCATCATCTGGAATGATGCATACATCACGAGTGTACCTCCTTACATATTAAGAGATTGTTCCACCCTCACTTTGGCCTGGTCTACACTAGAAAAATAAGTCAACCTCTCACAGGTCAATTTACATCCATCCTCATCTTCCCCAGATTACAGTGTATGATGATAAGCAGTTTCATCCTCATCAATTTCAAGTGCCACAAAGGAAATACCGTCACTACAGGAAGGAATAGTGGGAGTGGTCCTGCCTTTTAGCAGGGGGTTGGACTAGATGACCTCATGAGGTCCCTTCCAACCCTATGATTCTATGAATAGAACTTCCTGTCACCTTTTCTCTCCCCACTGCCTGCCCCCTTTGACACAAGATTTCAGATCTCCCAGGAGCTGATCCTCTTATTCGTTTGTTTGTGTTTTGTTTCTTTTGTTTTGTTTTGTTTAAAAATGAGCTGAAACTGAGACTTGTGCAGGTCCATCCCATCAGAAAGCACTTTAAAATGATTAGAGCGCTTCCCACTCTGGTCTGAAATTGAAAGCGGATTGGTAAGAAGCACTCCAGTAACTTTGGATTGTGGCTGCCTTACAAAAAGCTAGTGACTCCACTAATTTTCTGAATGAGACACGTAAGGAAATGTACACCGCAGTAATAACCTTCAATGGCTCTTTGCCCAGAGCATTATTTTAACAGATGGGGGAGCGGAGGGGTGACTAGAATGTCTGCATGTGAAGACAAATCAAGTGGGTCTTTATGGGAGTGGTTTGAGAGCTATTGATCTGCTCTCACGGGTCTATATCCAGAGAGGGCAACATTTAACAAGGTGAAAAGCACTCTGTGAAGCTCAGCAATTATAAAGGCAGATGTGACACCTGGTGCAGGACTACCCTTGTTAGCTGCAGTCACAAACTAAATGGAGTTTGGTTGGTGACACCCTGGGAAAACCCAGTATCCTGCAGGAGGTGGTGTTGGTAGTTCAGTTTGGGCCATTCTCCCTTTTGAGCTAGCACTGGACAAAGATGGTCTGGTCAGAATATTTTCAATGAACTCAGAGAAATTTTGGCTTCAACAAAGTCTTCATTGAAAAGGATTACTTTGGGAAAGAAGTCGTCTGGCCTGTATTGTACAGGAGGTCAGACGACGTGGCTACAGAGGTCACTTCCGGCCGGAAAACTATAGATGGTGCTTTAAAGGGGCTATATCAATGGAACTTATTACTTTTAACAGGCAAGGCTATTTATGAAGAGGAAGGTTTTAAAGAGACAAGAGTCGACTCAAGTTCAAGTAAAATAGATGTGAGGTGGTAGATGGGGAGAGGAAAGAAAATCTTAGGGTATGTCTAAACTAACAATTTATGTCGACTTAAGGACCCTTAAGTCGACCTAAATTACTCCATGTCCACACTGGACTTTCATTAAGTCAACTTAAGAAATTCCTTAAGTCGACTTAATGCAAGTTTAAGTTGACTTAATAAACTACCGCTCATTAGGTTGACTTAAGCCTTAAGTCGACTCCTTAAGTCGACTTAAGGATGGCGTGGACGGGGAGTAGCCCTTAAGTTGACTTTATTGAGTCGACTTAATGTCAGTGTGGACAGCTATGTCCGATGTCAAGTCGACTTAATAAAGTCAACTTAAAAGGTAGTCACTTTGTTAAGTCGACTTAATAAGATCGACTTTAAGTTGACGTAACAAAGTCGACTTAACTTTTTCTAGTGTAGACATAGCCTTACAGTTTAAGAGAGTGGGTGAGCATCACTCACTGATGTGCTTTTCAATATTCCACACAGGGAAGGAAGAATGGATAGACTTTTCTCACTGCCTCCTAATAAAAAAGACAGTCTAGGGCAGCGGTGTCAAACATGCAGCCTGCAAACCTCTTCCATCCAGCCCATGACTGCACTCCACTGGACCACACTCTCTTCCTAAAAGAGGGAGAGAGTGGTATCGTGAAGCACAGTTTCGCATACACAGCACTCCGCGATGCTGCGAGAGTGCCCTAGTATTTCGATTTTTGGTATGTACAGCCCACTTGAAGTACATTTAAGTCAAATCTAGCCCACCATACCAAATGAGTTTGACACCTCTGGTCTAGGGGCTGGCTCTTTGTACCTCTTATGGGTGTTGTTCAAATATAAACTCTACAGCCATTGGAAAGCAGATGAAAGGGTGCGTTCACACTTACAAGTTAGGTCGACTTAAGGAGGCTTAAGTGGACCTAAACAAAGCCGCGTCCACACTGGGCTTTCCTTAAGTCGACTTAAGGAAAGGTTAAGTTGACTTAATAATACCTCATTTTAGGTTGACTTAACGCTTAAATCGACCTTATTAGGTCAACTTAAGCTAGTATGGACAGGGATTAGCACCTAAATTGACCTTATTAAGTCGACTTAAAGCGTTAAGTCGACTTAATAAGGTCGACAAGGGGCTATGTCTACATGAGAAAAGTTAAGTTGACTTTATTAAGTCTACTTAATAAGGTCAACTTTAAGTCAACTTAAAGTCAATCTTATTAAGTCAACTTAATAAAGTCGAATTAACTTTTCTAGTGTAGACATAGCCAAAGAGAGAAGGCAGAGCTTTGCTGATAACAATACGGGGTGAAACCCTGGCTTCACTGGAGTCGGTGAGCGTGCGGGCTAGGATTTCACAGGAGACAAGTGTCTCAGTGGTATGTGCTGTTCTGTGTAGACTCTTGAGAGGGGATGGGGCTTCTAAAATCCAGAATGAGAGTGCAGACCTGACCCGAGAGTGGGGGAACGGCAACCAGCTCCCTGAAAGCCCCCTCCCCTTGCATATATAGGAACCGTAAGACCCAGAGAATCTGGGCCCCAAATTAGTCTAGAGGGTCGCACACTTATTAACCTTTGTAGGCCAAGCTCATTGCACTCACCATGAGTGCCCCCAGCCTTTCACCATTCCCTCTTCCAGGATCCATGTGCACCACCTTACCATACCCCTCTACTTCAGTGAGTCCCTGCAGCCTCCCCTACCCTCTCCTCACACCAGGATCTCTTCATGCCTCACATCCATCTTCTTCCCAGGGTCTGTGTACCCCCTGCCACACACACAGCCCTGATAGAGCTTCCCCCATTGGACAGTGATGTGTTTGGGGCCCACATTGCTGGGTCCATGTGCTTTCTAAGCCTCCTATGTCTGAAAAGAGCCCAGGCACTACCTCTGGCTGGGGTCTCTTGGCACACTCTTGAGATCCTCTGTTTATCAGCCCCTTCTGAGGGCTGAGACCCCACAGTCCAAATGCCTAGCTGCTGTTACCAGTAATGACTCCTGAAACTTCCTTATAGGTTGAACACACCCTTCCCCAGAACTCCAGCTGTGCATAGGGTTGCCAGCCCTCCAGAATTGTCCTAGAGTCTCCAGGAATTAAAAATTAATCTTTAATTAAAGATTGTGTCATATGATGAAACTTCCAGTAATACATCCAACCAAAAGTGGCAACTCTTGCTGTGTGGGTGCGCTGAGTTTACAGTTTAACTCTTGCAGGCTATGGAAGCAGGCACACATGCAGACTTCTCACAGTATTGTAAACAAGATTATTCACAGGTCTTGACAAAGTAATACACATACCTATAATGTAGCTCTCTGTCTCAGTTTCCTTATGACTCAGGAGATTTTGGGGGGCTGGGACAGAGCATTCTGGAGTGTCCCATATCCTTACCCTACAGCTTATCACTGGTCTTCAGAATCACAGGGTGCGTCTACACTGACTACTTAGGTTGACTTACGGACGCTTAAGTCAACCTACACAAAGCCACATCCACACTGTGCTTTTATGAAGTCAACGTAAGCACTTCCTTAAGTCGCCTTAATAACAGCTTAAGTTGACTTAATAACATCATCTCTGAAGGTCGACTTAAGCCTTAAATCGACTCCTTAAGTCAACTTAAAGCCAATGTGGACGGACAGTAGCACTAAGTCGACCTTATTAAGTCAACTTAAAGCCAGTGTGGACGGCTATGTCCACTGTTAAGTCAACTTAACAAGCTCAACTTAAGTCGATTTAAAGTGTAGCCACTCTGTTAAGTCAACTTAATGTGCAAGTGTAGACATACCTCTTGTGTCCAGAGTCAGCTTCCTGTTACCTCATACACTCTTGGCCAGCTGGCCGAATGTGGTGGCTACTTTGCCAATCCAAGAATTACTCTTGTCAGCATGAGATAGATTATCTGATACAATTGAACCTAGATACCAGAACTTGCACATGTCTTCTTGGATGCATCTACACTGGCACCTTAGGTCGACTTAAGGACACTTAAGCCGACCTACAGAACTCTGCATCCACACTGGGCACTTGTTGGGTCGACTTAAGCACTTCCTTAAGTCAACTTAATAACACCACCTCTGAAGGTCGATTTAAGGCTTAAATCAACCTTAAATTGACTTAAACTGACTTAAAGCCATTGTGGACGGGTATGTCTACACTACAGGCTCTGTTAAGTCGACTTAACAAGGTCGACTTAAGTTGAGTTTAAGTGTAGACACTCTGTTAAGTTGACCTAACATGGTCGACTTTAAGTCGACTTGAAGTTGACCTTGTTAAGTCGACTTAACAGAGTCGACTTAACTTAACAAGTGTAGACATAGCCCCTTGTCAACTTTATTAAGTTGACTTAACGCTTTAAGTCAATTTAATAAAGTCAATTTAGGTGCTAATCCCTGTCCACTCTGGCTTACGCTGACCTAATAAGGTCGACTTAAGCGTTAAGTCAACCTAAAATGAGGTGTTATTAAGTCGACTTAACCTTTCCTTAAGTCGACTTAATAGAGTCAACTTAACAAGTGTAGACGTAGCCCTTGTGTGGTGCCAGTTATTAAAACTTCCAGTGCAGTCAACACACTTTGTGCCATAATCATTGTCTTCTTTAGGCCAGTGGGTAGCCCAGATTAATCACAAGCCAGTGCAAAGCTACAGAAGAGTTTCTGGAGCTTCTCTTCATTGGGTGCCATGAGCACTGCGTCACTGGGGAAAATAAGCTCTCTCATTCTGGAAATCCTGCAATTTAAAATGACTGTTTCTGTAGCCTGCAATCACCCTTAAAGATTTATATCATGTGCAATGGACTTTAAACACTGATTCTCATCAACTTTGTACACTGTCTGGATTTAGTGGACCATTTATGATACTATTTCATATTAATATTTCACAATTGCAATAATCCATAGGCACTTTGCCATGTTTGGTACCAATAGAAAGGTTGTAATTTGCTGCGAGTGGTTATGTGGTTTATGTGTAGGAATTGCATCTGTGTTAGAGGTTAGGAATATGTTTGTTATATCTGTATTTCAACCGGTGTGATTCTGGGAAACTCCTCAGACTGGATGTCTACAGCCATTGTCTCCCAGGGACAAACCTGCTCTGTGAATCACTGGGGCTGATCATGTGACTCAACTCCATTTTGATTTGCAAAAACTCCGCACAGCATAGGGAAGGCCAGAGATGAGAAAAGACAGCCACCCCAACTCCATTTTGTCTTCAGCCAACGCCCATCACTCTTCTCTCGATCTATTCCTCTGTGACTGAACAAAGGACTGAGACCCACCCAGGAGCTGGGTGTCTACCAGAGGAACGAGCCTGCCAACTCCAAAGAAACAAGCCTGCAAATTGCTTTACATGGCCTCTAATTTGTGTGTATGTGATTCCCTTTAACCCCTCACATGTTTTGTTTCTTTTCTTTTTATATTAAACCTTTAGTTCAGTGGCGTTGCTGGCGCTGGGCACAGGGGGCAAGTGCCCCAGGTCCCAGAACCAACGCCCCGCGTCTGGCAGGGACCCAGGGCCCAACCACCCCCCGTGGCCCAATGCACCCCTGCCAGGGCCAGGGATCTAGGGCCTGATCGTCTCAGGCCTGATATAGCCCCAGGCCCAGCACCCACCAGCACCCCATGCAGCCAGGGCCTCCACTGGCCCGATCCAGTCTCCACTGGGGCTGGGGATCCAGGGCGTGGCCTCCGCCAGCCCGATCCATCCCTCTCTGAGGGGCCGGGAATCCAGGGCGACCAGGGCTACCACCAGGGCCGGGGCCAGGCCCCAGGCTGGCGGCAGCAGGAGCCCAACCTGGGGCTTGGATTGAGTTCCCCACCCAGGACGGATTGGGCCCCCCAGACAGATCGGGGCCTCCGGGATGGATCGGGCCCTCCCTGTGTGATGGATCAGGGCCCAGGGCCCAAACCTATTTTGGGGGCAGCGACACCCCGGCTTTAGTTGTAGTCACTAAAGGATTGGCTGTCAGTGTGGTATTTTGGGTAAGATCCAAACCTATATTGTTCTGTGTGATGTAGCTGACACTTTGGGGTCAGGAGAACCTATATCTTTAAGAGACCATGTGGCTAGGTGGGAGCCAGAGAAGCTAGAGTGCAATAAAGGGGGCTGTTTCTATTTTGGCAGGCTTCGTGGTAACCGGTGTAGGGAATCAGAAGCCTGGTTGTGACTATAGGGAGTCTTGTTTAAATACCATCCATAAGTGTTTGGGGAGTTTGGCTCCCACTTTTGCAGCTTGCCCGAATTTTGCTCTTTCAGGAGATTATCCCAGGAGGCCTCAGTCACACACTTCAGCTACACTTAAATTTTAAGTCGACTTTGGGGGGGGGACCCTACAAAGTCGACCTAGAGCGTCCACACTGGAGGCCTAGGTCGACTTGTAGGGGTTAGGTGGACCTGGGACTGGTCCACAGTGGCAGGGGGAGCACCCCTTGCCAGGGGGTTCAGACTTTGCCCCATTGTACCTGGGTACAATGGGGCACAGGGAGACAGGGACCCTGGCAGGGTATAGGGGCAGGGTGGGCAGGGCTCTGCCCTGCCCTGTGGGGGGGCATGCCAGGCTCTCCCTGTGCCACCCCCCCAGGCAGGGAGGGCAGTGGGGGAGTCCTGGAGAGCCCTAAGTCGACTTAGAGTTGATTTAGGGCTGCTCCAGGTCTACACTGGCTTAAGTCGACTTTCTAAAGTCGACTTAAGCCGAAAGTCGACTTAAAACGAGGTTTTACAAAGTCGACTTAATTTTCCTTAAGTCGACTTAAGCAGCTTGCTTAAGTCGACTTAAGGAAAGTGTAGTGTAGACACAGAGTAAATTATGTCGACTTAAACAAGCTTAAATCGACTTAATTTACAAGTGTAGACACACCCTTCTAGATTCTCTGATCTAGCTGAAAGAGAGAGGAACTAATTAGTTTACCATGGTGGAAATGTTAATAGGCTTTTACCCTTGGGGAGAGGGTGGGTCTTTTATGAGCTAGGGAGAAAGCCAGCTTGCTACACATGGTGGAGAACATGAGTACAACAATCACTCCTAGAACCAGGAAAGAGTGAGGAGGGTCATTGGTGCGAAGGAAGAAAACTTTAAAGATGGTATTGAAGTATGTGGACTTGGGCTGGGAAACTCGCTGTCCAGGCTGGGTAGATATCCCCCAAGAGGGAGCAAGGTCAATGCACTTGTTTCTGGACCGCTGACCTCAACTGGGCTATAGGAGAAAGCGACTGGAGAGCAGACATGGGGCTGTAACTGCTGGCACACTGGGATTAGGGAGACAGGCCAGGAGCTGGAAATCCCCTGGGAGAGGAGAGGAGCGTAGTGGGAGAAAACACTGGGTAGGGCCCTTTAGTGACCTGATCAGGAAGATTCTCCCTGGAAGCAGGAAGAACAGAGAGATAAAGGAGTTGGGGGGGGCTGAGGAACTGTTCTGTCATGTTTGCCTCTGTTTGGAGAAAATAAACTTCCTGGAAAGGAGACTCGGGATGTGGCAGTGGGCAGGGCCACCCAGAATATGGGGGAGGAGGAGGGAGCTAAAGGGGCAGTTTACCCTGTTTAAGAAGGCCCCCCCAAACTGAGTGGTTGCAGCACCACTCAGTGAAGTTTGACTCAGCTGCCCACCCTCCTGTCATGATGGAGAGGCAGGAGAGCCACCCCCTCTGCCTGTATGCATCACCAGTGGCTTAACTGAGGATGGCTTTTGTAACTTGTAAAACATTTCTGGGGGTGCCCCTGAAAGCCGAGACCATGTGGGATGAGTGCAGGACAGGTTCGTCTCCAACACACCCCGCCCAGATCTCTCCTCAGGGTTTTGGCAAGCTGGGCGGGGATCCTGCCACACAGCCACACTTTAAAGGGACAAGAATAGCTGATGTCAGAGGATTTGGTACGTGATGGGGCAGTTGCCTTCAGAACCTGGTCTATGTCAGGTGATTCGGGCTGGCAATTAAAGAAGAGTCTCTCCCCACCACTCCTGTGTCTCTGATTGCATCAGTAAAGCCAGTGATCCGGTCTAATCAGCTTGGCAGAGACTCTTCAAGCACTTCTGTCACCTCGCTGCTAACCAGCTCACATGGGAGTCAGAGTGCACTGTTGTGTGATAGAGGGAGGCCCTGCTCCCGGGAATTGGGAAGATTTTGAGTAAGACTTGGTGTGGCAGCTTGTCGTCTTCCATCCATTCAAATGGAGCACTCTGGAGATAGCATAGAACTGACAGACAGGCTAAAGTTTCTCCCTTTCCCCGGTGTCCCAGACTTTGTCATCTCTTCGTCCAGGCCAGTGGCTGTAGCATGGATTTAGTAGCAATTAGATATACAAAACCTATGAACACCAGAGAAAATGGAGTATGATCTGAGGCTAAAAAATAAGGAATGAGTAAGTTAAAAATTACTTAGACAAGTAAGACGTCTTCGCTTCTCCATGGCCTGAGGGAATACATCTTGGAATACTCAAGGAGCTGACTGAGGAGACATCTGAGCCATTAGCAATTATCTTCAAAAAGTCATGGAAGATGGAAGAGATTCCAGAGATCCTAAGAGGTACAGAGGCATCCATCTTCTATCCAGACTGGAAAACTCAATAAGAGTGCTGCTTGCCTGGAGCTAGAATTCAGGATGTGACGGAGAGTCTACCAAAATTCATCAAGCCCTCACACTGCTACATCTTCCTACTTCTCTGCGTGGACACCACTGATACTGCCAAGCATGAACTTGAGCAGATCACTGCAGACCATGTGGCTCTAGGAAGAAGGATAAAAGAGTTTGAGGCGCAAGTGGTGTTCTCGTCAATCCTCCTTGCTGAAGCAAAAGGCCGGGTAGAGATGATTGTAATGTCAAAATAAATGCATGGGCAGGCAGGTGGTGTCGGAGAGAGGGTTTTTGATTCTTTGACCATGGGATGTTGCTCCAAAAAAGATTGCTAGGAAGAAATGGGATCCATCTTGCAGACAAGATTGCTAATTTAGTGAGGAGGGCTTTAAATTAGGTTCACGGTAGGGTGAGACCTAACCCCTGAGGCAAGTGGGATACAGTCAGGAAGAAGGAGGAGGGTGCAACAGAGGAGGCCTCCTCATTCATACTGAGAAAGTAGGGCAATCAGCTAGTCATCTTGGGTGCCTGCACATGAATGCAAGAAGCCTGGGAAACAAGCAGGAGGATTTGGAGGTCCTGGCATCGTCAAGGAGCTATGAGGTGTTTGGAATAATAGACCCCTACTGATGTAGCTCACGTGACTGCAGCACTGTCCTGGATGGGTATAAACTGTTCAGGAAGAGGAGAAAAGGGGAGGGGTTTCACTGTACGTAAGAGAGCAATATGATTGCTCAGACCTACAATATGAAACTAGAAAAAAAGCCTGTTGAGAGCCTCTGGGTTAGGTTTAGAGGCGAGAGAAACAAGGATGATGTCGTGGTGGGCATCTGCTATAGACCACACCAGGAGGGTGAGGTAGATGAGGCTTTCTTCAGACGACTAACAGAAGATTGCAGATCACAGGCCCTGGTTCTCTTGGGGGACTTCAATCCCCCTGACATCTTCTGGGAGAGCAATACAACAAAGCACGGATAATCCAGGAGACTGTTGGGGTCAACTTCTTCATGCAAGTGCCAGAGAAACCAGCAGGGTCCTACACCACCCAGCCCACCACCCTGGAGCTGGATTTCAGCCACTGAGAGCTGTTCAAAGCAGGGACCTAGACACTGCAGTAGTTTATCCAGCGAGAGTTTTTGAAAGGTTTGGTTGAGATAAGGGGGTCTGCCCTGGAAAGCAAACGCAGGCATCCTGTGTGGAGCCCTGTGTGCCGCCTCCGACTCAGGAAGAGGAGTGGGAGTGGGAGCCAGACAGCCAGGGGTTAAAGTAAGGGGGAACACATCGGAACACAGTTCCGGGGCCCCCAAATTTGAGGAGGCAGAGTTCCAGGGCCCCTAAAAATAGAAAAATCGGGCAGAACGCATGTTCCGCCCTGCCCGCTGGAAGGTCCTAAGCCCCACCGGTGTTAATCACAATACTTATTGTGTGATGCAGTGTTTGCTAGTTTGTTACAATAATTGCTATAGACATAAACGCCATATAAAATTATAAATATTTTTATGGAGCGATAACCGATGCATGTGGCACTGAGAAGCGGTTGCAAACGCCTACCTGGGCTGGGGCCCACACATGACAATATGGGAAGGGGGCCCAGAGATTAGGAGGGTTCTGGGGCCTGTCAAATTATACTTTAACCACTGCGGACAGCATTGTGCAGCAGCAATCACATCCCCTGCAGAGGAGCTCAGACCAGCTGCTTGTGTTCCCACATGACAGGTTGTCACTTTATTTTTAGCCTGTTCGGGCTGGAGAATGGGGCTGGATCAAGGTTTGTTTGGATCCCTTCAGTGTATTTTTAGCTTCATTTATGGAGGGGTTGGTTATAAAGAGAGCTAACAGCTGACTAAACACTGTAAACACACCATGGCTGTTGTGTGACTGGGAAGAGGCAGTGGGCATTACGATAGACAGCTTCCCAGCTGGAGGCTTATGTGCTGGAGGCTTATGTGCACAACTCTGCTGGTGCGAATACGGTGCATGTGGGGGAAGGAACAACCCTGGAATATTGCACCTTCTTGGCGCCGGCTCTCTCTGCTTGGATAGTGAGGAGAACAGCCGAGCCAGGACTGGTCTCATATCCAACCTAGACCCTCCCCACCCCACTGCAACTTGAGACCTCTGCTCACTGTTCTGTCATCTGCCACCGCTGCGATCAGCCTAGCTCCACACTCCCTGGAACCCCATCATGTACTTGAAGGCCTCTAGCAAATCCCCCCTCACTTCTCTGCAACCTAAACAACCCCACTTCTCTCAGCCACCCCTCGTGAGTCATGTGCTCCGCCAGCCCCCAATCATTTTCATTGCCTCCACTGGATGGACCCTCCTTTGTCCACATCCTTTCTGTAATGGGGGGCCCAAAACTAGACATAATACTCCAAATGTGGCCACCCCAGTGCGGAATAGAGGGGAATAGTCACTTCCCTCGATCTGTTAGCTGCTGCATGCTGATGGGAGAGAGCTTTTCTGGCAGAACAATTAAACCACCCCCAACGAGTGGTGGCAGCTGTGAGAGTGACGTAGAGCGATCCACCCCAGCACCTCTGTTGGGAAAACCTATATCGGTCAGAAGGGTTGTTTTTTTTTCACATACCAACCAACATAAGTGTTAGTATAAACATAGCCATCGCCAGGACAGGAGCAATGAGCAGTCATTCCTGTCCAATGCTTGTATATTTTCCTCACAGTGAAAACATCTGGTGTCAGGCCAGTATCCTTGGCAAGAGCTTTGGGCGAGTCATAAATCATTTACAATAATTAATTGCTATCACTGCGAGATACAACTAGAAATATGTTTCAAAATGAGAGAGAATTCACTGGGGAAAGGAGCTCTTATTCTCTGTGACCTCTGTCAATCCTTGTGACCTTTGCTGATAGGAGAGAGGTGGTTGATGGACTGTGATATGAAACCTGGGTTTTCTTTCTGGAGCACCCTCAATTCGGGCGGCTGGAAGATGAAAGCTGCTCTTAAGGTCGTTACAAAGTGAAGATATTATGGAGCCAGGTCAAACAGGAAGGAGAACAATAAGAAAAGGAAAAAGAGCCTCATCCTAATTAATAGGCATTTCTATCATGCTTTTCATCCCTGAATGTCTACATGTTTGCCGATGAAGTCCCTAATACTAGTATGAAGTAGTTACTTAGCTGAGGGAACATCACAAAGTTTTCTGTGACTATTTGCTTGAAAATAATCAGTTGAATTAGTTTCACCCACTTCCTTGCCCCTTTTCTATTTGAATCTTTTGGCAAGTGAGTTCACTCGGGAGAATGTTGGTGGGAATCCCGAATTTTAAAAGAAGATTTGCGGAAATCCAGAAAAGTGTGCACTATAAAACTGAACCAAAGAGTTACTTTCATCCAGGCAGGGAATTGAAACACCAGCAACATCATGTAGCCTCTGTGTCCAATCAGAATTTACTTGATGTAGCCCACATTTGAATCTCAAAGACTCCCAACAAACTCCTGACCAAGAATTGGTCTCAGCAATCATTTGTTCAGGAAATAGCTGAGAAAACTTTGTAAGTGGCTCACACAAGACAGAACCAGGGGAAGTTAGGCAAAATCTGCCCAAAAAGGTTTCACTATGCCTTATTGAATACAGTGCTAGTAAAGACTGTTGTGAACAAGGGAAGAACATAGGCACAGTGAAGTTAAATGATGTGACCAAGGTCAGAAAGCAAGCTGCAACTATTTTTTTTTTTTTGTATTACACTAAGGTAGAAGTCCTAGCTGAGATCACAGCTCCGACTCATTATGTCAGGCACTGAACAAATACAAGGTCAGAGACAGGCCCTGCCCCAAAGAGCTTACTATCTAAATAGACCAAACAGACAGAGGGTGGGCCGGGAAACAGAAACACAGAGGTGAAGCGATTTGCACAAGGACTCACAAGTCAGTGGCTGAGCCAGAAATAGAACCCAAGAGCCGTAGGCCCCGTCCTTCGGCTTTACCTACCAGACAACAATCCCTGTTCATTAATCAACAGCTCTTTCCTCACGGTCACAGGGTCCGTGCGCTGCAGCTGGCACCTCCTCTTGGTGGCTCTAGGAATTAGCTCTGGCTAGGCACTGCCCTCCGCTGGCAGTGTCTCTACCCACCACCTCTTTCACCCTGCGGCTCCTCTCACTCCTGCAACTGCAGCTTCTGGGTTTGTGGTTTGACGCTCCGGTGAGGTCAGTAAGGTCCTCCCTTTCCAGCGAAATTATAGTCCTTTCGGACCAGCTGTCTGGTTGGCAACTCCACCACCCTGCACTGCTTCCCAGTGGCTGGTAGAGAAATTCATGCCTGCCCTCTGCACTGGGTTATAACGACCCCATAACAAAGTCTGTATGGTCTACCCCTTGCTGCTGTATCCCCGGACATCTTCCTACTTAACTAGCTCCCAGGGAGTCATTGTAGACTACTTCCTTACAGCTCCTGGGGTTTATACAAGTCCCTCCTCTTCCTGCCCAGCCAAGTCCTTTTCCAGTTAGTGGCCTGCCGTCTATCTCCTTCGGGTGCAATTAATTGGTCTGACCAGGCACTTTAATCCCTCCAGGCGTTACACAGGCTGGGCAACGCCTCGCATGCCCCCAGTTACTAGACTGCCCTCTTTAAACACACACCAACAAAAGATTTTGTTTGGATGAAATCTAGTGAATAAAGTTGCACCCTCATGAAGTTTCTTAATTTACATCCTGCCTCTTGTCTCCAAAAGCATGGTCATATTTAAACACACGCTCCCACTCCCACATCTGAACTGGTGGTGCAGGGCAGCGATAGATAACAGACACTGCTGAGCTTGTAAAGAGAGAGTCATAAAACAGCAAACATGGGATCGTCAATTGCCAGATCAGACCAGGAGTCCATCTCAGCTGGTATCATGTCCGACAATGTCTAATACCAGATTCCAGAAGGGAAAGAAAACCCAGCATTGATCATTACGGAATAATCGGCCCATAGGTGAAAATGTCTTCCTAGTTTCAGGCAGTCATTGGGTTTCAAATTCTCTGCTATTGAAGCCTAATTAGAGGCAGATGCCAGGGTCAACCTTGACTGTAGCCAGTAGGGTGATGGAAGCAGCGTCCCCATTCCCACCCTGTGGCCTGAATTGTTCTAACAGCGGCTGTCTTAAAAAAGAACTTTAATAGTGTGAACTTCCCCATGGATGCATGGTTTCTACCAGCGAGGACAAAAGGTGTGTTCCATGGGAACAGTTAGGAAAATGCCACCGGGCAGCTCCTTCGGGGCTTCCTGTGCAGGAAGGAAGATGCTTTGATTTATTCTAGGTGTCAAACTTGGCAAATCTGGCCTGCCAGATGTTTCTGTTGGCTCCGTTTCTTCTCTGACTCCGCTCCCTCTCAAGTCACCCGTCCTTTGAGAAGCCGCTGAAGAGTTCAAGTCGTACGCAGGGCGGACTATACTATAGGAGGGTGAGATGGAGTGAGGAAGGAGGGTTATGTAGTGACTTATGACTAACTTGTGCCTTCTGCAGCCAGGCACTGGTGAGGAGGTGGGGCCCATTGTGTGCCAGAGAGCCTCACCCAGGTACCAGTTCTGCCTGCTTGTCTGAGTTGGGCACAATACAATTAGGGGAAGAGCATTTCAGCTGGGATGGCTAAGTAGGGGTCGTGTTTATCACTCACTGCGAAGTCACCTATGGCTGTCTTCCTGGTACAAGCTGGAATAAATGCATGCTGCCAGAAATTCAGGCCAGCCCTGGCTAATTGGAACAGCAACGTGCTTCCTCCAGAGCAGGCGGGTCAGGGAAGCTGGAAGTTGCAACACCCTGGGGACTGACTGCAGGAAATCCAATGCCTTATTCTCTTAAATGCATCAGCAAAGCCTCCAATAGAGATTTACATCTCGCTTAGATCAGCTGGATCTGCAGAGGCAGCAGCCTCACGGCAGCTGTTCCCAATATGCCGTCAGGTAGGGTTCACCGACTGATCCTCATCTTGCACAGAGCCACACGGCTCACGGGAGTCAGAATTCTCTCTAGTTCCTCAAAAATTACACTTCTCCCACCCCGCTTTTATTCCTCTCTTGTTCGCTAGCTCTGCACAGAGCTCTCTGCAAGCACCTAGAAGAGGAAAGATGTTTCCAAACAGTGTGTGGGGAGGAGGCAGCATGGCAGTGGATCTAACTGGAGGGGTTGGGATGCTAATTTTATGCCCAGCTCCAGCTGGTTGGGTGAAAAACATTATCCACAGCCGTCCGTGTTACTGTTCCAACTAAAGTAGTGCCCCTGGATTTGTTTACCAAGATAGTTTCTTTAGAAAGTGGCTGCTAACCGTTCGATCTTCATTTAGGATTTCTGCTCTCAAAGAGCACCTCAGCCTCTTCATTCAAAAATGGTAAATGTCACAGGGATTAATAAAGTTTCACAGAGCCAAATACTCTCTGACCCACGCAAGCTCCGGGAGAAACGTCCTTTGTTGGCGAAGAAGAGAAGGGACTGAGAGAGTCTCTTATCGAAGCTGAATGCAGCCATTGCAGATCAAATCAGGACAGGGAACTATAGAGCTTTGTTAGAAAGGATGTGATGCTGCTACCATGCAAAGCTTAACTTTTTGGGACATTTTGTGTTCAGAAAAAACTTAACTTGTGCGCTGCTGCCCGCCTGAATGGCATGTTCCAATTAGATTTCAAATCATTTCGATTCTATCGAGTGCAATGTAACAAGCCATATACGGCAATTCACATTCAGCTCCTCAGTGCCATCACCATGTATGGTGCGGTAGCATCCAACGACACTAGTCAAGATTGGGGCCAAATTGTGCTAGTGAGATGGACCTGGCCTATTTACACCCTACATAGACTACGGGTAGGAGGAAAAACAGAGGAAGGGACTTGCCCGTGATCCTACAGCAAAGCAACACCCAAGCCAAGCAAAGAACTCAAATGTCTCAGGACCTAGGCTGGTATCTTAGCCACACTGTCTCCCCCCTTCTGTGTCTGTTTTTCTATGCTGTCCTCTACATCTACAACGCCTGCCCTTACGTCAGTTTGCCAAGCTGCCTTCCTGACATGTTTCTGGTAACGAGCAACATCCTAAAGGACCTCACGATGCCGGCTGACAAGCAAGTTGTAAGAGGGGAAGGAGTCAGATAGGTTGCAGCTGGGACGCTCAGGGCTCCCCATTGCCAGACAGCAAGGGACTCCCCAGGCTGTGACAGTGAATCTCAGCTTGCCTGGCAGAGAAGGGGTTAATGGAGCCCTGGGGAGGCTGCAGGGATAGCAGCCAATCAAAAGGGCATAAGGGGAAACAGCCAATCAGGGCCAGGCAGGCCCATGTAAGAAGGGCTGCCAGCCAGAGGAAGAGGTCAGTCACGCTCAGGAGCTCAGAGGGAAAAGATTGGTGAGGCAGACCAGGACCCTACACAGAGCAGAGGCTGGATCTAGGGCAGAAGTGGCCACTGGGCCCTGGAGTAAGGACTGGTCAGAGATGGCAGGACTGATTCCAGACAGGGAGCAGTTGAGCCCTGAAATAAGGGCCTGACTCTGGACTGTTGTGACCACTGATATAAGTGGCTACAGATTGCTGAAGCCCCCATGCCCCCACCTGGAAGGGGGGTGAGCCAGGACTGAGCCACAGCCGGAGGCTGCAGGGAGATGTGGGTCTGGGAACAGAGAAAGGATGGGGGACATGTGACGCTGTCCAGATTTAGGAAACCATTTATGATATTATTTTGTATTAATATTTTATAATGGTTATAATCCATAGGAACTATGCCATGTTTGATGTCAATAGAAAGGTAATAATTTGTGGGGAATGATTATATAGTTTATGTGTAGGATTTGTATTCATATTAGAAGTTAGGAATATGATTGTTATATTTTAATTTGTGTAAGGTTGGGGAAACTCCCCAGACTGAATGTCTACCCAGCCATTGTCTCCTTAATGGCCTATTAAGGAAGCTCCCCAGTATAACAGGTCAAAGAGGAAAACCTGTTGACCCACTAGGACTTGAACATGTGACTCAACTCCAATTTGATTGGAAAGAACTGCACACAGCATGGAGAAGGCCAGAGGTGATATAAGGCAGCAACCTCACCTCCATCTTGCTCTCAAGTCCTCAGTCTACAGCCAACACCCATCTCTGGAACTATTCCTCTGAGACTGAACGAAGGATTGAGGCCCACCCTGGTGCTGGGTGTTTACCAGAGGAAGAAACCTGCAAACTGCTTTTCATGAACTTTAAATCATTTGTATGTATGTGATTCGCTTTGACCCTTTAACATCTCTCATATTTTGCTTCTTTTCTTCTTATATTAAACCTTTAGTTGTAGTTGCTAAAGGATTGGCTACCAGTGTGGTATTTTGGGTAAGATCCAAACCTATATTGTTCTGTGTGCTGTGGCTGGCCCTTTGGGGTCAGGAGAACCTATATCTTTAAGGGACTGTGCGGCTAAGTGGGAGCCAGAGGAGCTGAAGTGCAATAAAGGGGCTGTTTCTATTTTGGGCAGATTTCTTGGTGCCCGGTGTGGGGAACCAGAAGCCTGGTTGTGACTGATAGGGAGACTGGTTTAAGTACCACCCATCAGTGTGCGGGGAGTTTGGCTCCCGGTTTTGCAGCTTGCCCTGATTTTTGCACGTCCAGGAAGGTATCCCAGGAGGCCCCGGTCACAGGACACACCACAGAAGAGGCAATTCCCTGGGACGGCCAGCAAGAGGTGCTGTAGTGGTGAGCAGGGACCAGTCAGGGTACCTCACTTCACTGTCATCATAATGTGTATCTAAAACAGATCATGTACAGTTTCACCTATAAGCTGGTCATTAATATTTCTACATGGTGTAGGTATAGGTGATATATGCAGGGTCATAAATATGTGCTGGAAATATGTTCTTAAAAGATATTTAGTGGACAGAACTTATGTCACCCTGTCTTAGGCAAAGGAATGTGGTTCCACATGCTTGAGTGCATCTTTCCTTGCTCAGTTACATTGGGACACAACAAAATCACATCAACACGGAAGGTAGACCAAGCCGTCAGGCAAACCAGAGTGGGGGTTGGCCACTTAATACCCTTGAAGGGGGAAGGAAGTGGCATCTCCAGGAAACCGTCTTGCTTTCTGAATCAAGGTCACTGAACTTTGGAAGATATAAGCAAAGAGGAAAAAAGCCATTTTGGTGTCCTTGCCCTGAGGAGATGAAGAAATCCAGCGCTTTGGGCTGCGTGTGCTGGAGAAGAGCTGGCCAGCTGAGCTGGAAGAATGACTGTGCTAAGAAAAGAGCTCTACACAAAAGACTCTAGTCGGTTAAATTAGGTTTTCATTTTAGAAGTATATATTTACTTTTTTGGTGACCATTTCTACCCAAATTCTTTCTACTTGGTATTACTAGAATCATAGAATAATAGGGTTGGAAGGGACCTCAAGAGGTCATTTAGTCCAACCCCCTGCTAAAAAGCAGGACCACTCCCCCTAAATCACCCCAGCCAGGGTTTTGTCTAACCAGGCCTTAAAAATCTCCAAAGATGGGGATTCTACCACCTCCCTAGGTAGCCCATTCCAATGCTTCACCACCCTCCTAGTGAGAAAGTTTTTCCTAATATCCAACCTTGACCGCCCCAGCTGTAATTTGAAACCATTGCTCCTTGTTCTGTCCTCTGTTACCATTGAGAACAGCCTAGCTCCCTCCTCTTTGGAGCAAGCCTTCAAGTAGTTGAAGGTTGCTATCAAATCTCCCCTCAGTCTTCTCTTCTGTAGACTAAATAAGCCTAGTTCCTTTAGTCTCTCCTCATAAGTCATGTGCCCCAGCCCCCTAATCATTTTTGTTGCCCTCCACTGAACTCTTTCTAATTTGTCTACATCCTTTCTGTAGGGGGGAGCCCAAAACTGGACACAGTATTCCAGATGCGGCCTGACCAGTGTCGAATAGAGGGGAATTATCACATCCCTCAATCTGCTGGCAATACTCCTACTGATGCAGCCTAATATGCCATTGGCCTTTTTGGCAACAAGGGCACACTGTTGGCTCATATTCATCTTCCCGTCCACCATAACCCCCAGGTCCTTTTCTACAGCGCTGCTACTTAGCCGATCGGTCCCCAGCCTGTAGCAGTGCATGGGATTTTTCCGTCCTAAGTGCAGGACTTTCCACTTGTCTTTGTTGAACCTCATGAGGTTTCTTTCGGCCCAGTGTTCCAATTTGTCCAAATCTCCCTGGATCCTGTCCCTGCCCTCCAGAGTATCTACCATTCCCCCCAACTTGGTGTCATCCACAAATATACTAAGCAAGCAGTCTATTCCATCATCAAGATCATTAATGAAGATATTGAATAGAACCAGCCCCAGGACCAACCCCTGGGGCACTCCACTCGTTACCGGTTGCCAACCAGACATCGAGCCATTGATTCCTACCCGCTGAGCCCGTTGATCTAACCAGTTTTCGATCCACCTTACGGTCCACTCGTCCAACCCATACTTCCTTAACTTGCCGACGAGAATGCTGTGGGAAACCGTATCAAAAGCCTTGCTAAAGTCAAGGTATACCACATCAATGGGATGCTCTTCCCGCATCCACAAATCCAGTCATCTCATCATAGAAGGAAATCAGGTTGGTCAGGCACGATTTGCCCTTGGTGAATCCATGTTGACTGTTCCTGATCACTCTATTTTCCGCCAAGTGTTTCAGGATGGATTCTTTGAGGACCTGCTCCATGATTTTCCCATGTATTGAGGTGAGGCTGACCAGTCTGTAGTTCCCCGGATCCTCCTTTTTCCCTTTCTTAAAGATAGGTACTATATTTGCCTTTTTCCAATCCTCCGGGACCTCCCCCGTTCGCCACGAGTTCTCAAAGATAATGGCCAGCGGCTCTGCAATCACTTCTGCCAACTCCCTCAGCACCCTCGGATGCAGTTCATCTGGCCCCATGGACTTGTGCACATCCAATTTCTTTAAGTATTCCCTAACCTGACTTTCCATCACCGAGGGCCGCTCTTTTCTCCATTCCGCGTTAGCCTGTGTAGTAGCCTGGGAGCTGGCCCTCCCTGTGAAGGTGATCAGCTCACTCTGGTTTCACTAGACAACCCTCTCCGTGCAGTGTTTCAAGCGGAAGAGTGAAATCCTCAGCCGAACTACCAAGATCAGTGGTCTCACCTTGCAAGGAGAAACTAGGCTGGTGGAAACCAGGGTTAAGCTACTGTGCTGCGGGCCCGCTGCTGGTATTGGGGCTATGAGCCACAGCACAGAAGCACCCAGGTTACAGGGCAGTGGTGACACAACCCCTTACTGAACGGTGTTCAAGTAGCCATCCACCACTGAAATGCAGCCCCTGTAAGACAGTGGATGGCAGCTGTTGAACCATGCAAACAGCGCTAACCAGTTAGGACAAGAAGTGAAGAAGTATCCCACATCCAGTGGTAACCGCAAGGGCACTTTGGGAAAGCAGAATAAACTGTCCAAGTCTTAACACCAGCACAAACATGCCTTCTTCTTTGTGAAGAGATTTTATACAGCAAGTAGGCGTGAAGCATCATGCATTTAGTTAAGACACCTGCATTTAATGAGGCACATGTGGGGTAAGTCTTGGCTTCAATTCCTGCCTTTATAGCTTTGTCGGCCTTTTAATGGTCCAGAATTATATTGACAGGTGTGGTGCTTGAAATCAGCCCACTTCTACTGCTGTAGCTTCCAGTGAGTTTTAGGAAAAGGGCGGTAGGCAGGTATTTGGGGCGGCTAGCCCTCCCGCTCCTCAGACCAGTGTATGACTACAGTGTATTTTCAGCACACTGGCTCAAACAGAACAGGAGTAGGGATGTCTCCTTGAGCTGGAATCTACACCACAGCTGGAAGAACAGACATGCCCTAATAGGAGAGAGGCCCCATCCTCTACTACCAGTCTCCTGGGCCAGCCATCAGATCAATGCTTTTCATTGATTTCAGTAGTTAAACCCCCAGGAACATGGTGTCCAAGACTCCCCCAGTTACATTCTTGCTTTGCTATCATTCCATACACACTAGGGTGGGCCATACCAAAGCCAGGAACCATAGAGGAGACAGCCCCAGACACCTGTAGTAAAGTCTCTCCGGCTGGCTAGCTGTACGTGCTGGCTTATTATTGTAGGGCTGCTCAGGGAACAGCTATGTTGACAGTTTTTCATTGTAGCGTTACTTAAACGGAAGGAACTGTGCACACTGGTTTGTTATAATAGGGCGACTGGTGGCATTTTCTTTGGAAAAAGTGACAAATACCTGTTATCCGCTCTGTGGCTATGTCTACACTGGCAAGTTAGTTCGAATTAAGGAGGCTTAATTTGAACTAACTAAAGCCATGGCTACAGTAGGCTTTAGTTAGTTCGAATTAAGGGCTTCCTTAATTCGAACTAATACATTCGAATAGAGTATTCGAACTAAGGGGCTAATTCGAACTAACTGGTTTGAATTAACCAATGTGGCCATGTTAATTCGAACTAATTTCTTACTTCGAACTAACCAGCCATTGAAATGAATGGGGATCGCTAATTCGAACTAAGCAAGTGCTTGCTTAGTTCGAACTAACGTTCCAGTGAGGCCATGCTAGTTCGAATTAAGCTCATTCAAACGAACTAAAATTAGTTCGAATTAATTAGTTCGAACTAACTAATTCGAACTAATTTTAGCAAGTGTAGACATAGCCTGTGTGTTTCCTCTGTGTGAGGAGCAAGTTCTGCGCAGATAGCTGGCCCAGCAGACCTTGGCCGAACCACCCAAGAAGACCGCAGACTCGGTTCAGTGGTAAAGGTGCTCTGTGAGATCTCTTGTCAAAGAAGCACCAGCCTAGCATCTTATAGATGCTACAGGTGCACTAGAACATCTATTCCCACTACAACGGACTCAGCACAGTGAGTGGCAGGACTCTCTGCTCCCTCCTCAGCTGGACAAAAACACCCTCTGTGGCTGTTCCTTTACACACTGAAAAAACAAGTCGATTTGTTGCTCCTCTGGCAGGGTTAGTTACCACCCTTTACCTTGATCAAACCATCATCCTGACCTTGCCTCAAGGAGGGGTCACTGTGTCCCTGAATCATCTTTGGGAAGTGCGTTTACACCAGAACGTGGTATCGGGGTGTTTTGCCATGATCATTCTTGCAGAAACACATCCCAGTGCCTTGTGCCCGGCCCTTCTTAGAAGTCTTCGTGGTTTTGCAATACCAGCCTTGATCTCACCGCGCTCATGTTCCTGCAGGTGAACCTGAACATAAACATGTTTTATAACAGGGCCTGACTCTTTCTAACTTTGCTTTATAAGAGCAAGGCCTAGATCAGGCCTTCGGCCTCATACCAGGCCCTTTATAGCAGGCCTTATGTCTCAGGTTCTCTCTTATTACAACCGCCTGCATTTTAGACAAGTCAGGTAAAAGCAGAGTAAAAAATCTGGGTTTATTAGGTCTGACATTGCCTCTTTAAGACAGCAAGACCCTGCGAATATAAGGAATACAGGCTATTATCCAGCAGTTAGCATCTGTAGTCAGTGGCCAGAACTGGATGCTTCAGGAGCATCCTGAATCCTCCATTTTATTCTTCATACCCAGTGGTTCTCAAGCTGTGGGTCGGGACCCCAAAGTGGATCACAACCCCCTTTTAATGGGGGCACCAGAGTCAGTGTTAGACTTGCTGGGTCAAAGCCTGACACGCAGCAACTGGGGCCGAAGCCAAAGCCTGAGAGCTTTAGCCCAGGGGAACAGGGTGCAGAATCTAGCCCCAAGGCAGCAGTGCTCTGCCCACACACACTCTGGGTCATGTAGAAATGTTTATTGTCCGAAGAGAGTCGGGATGCAATGGAGTTTGAGAGCTGCTGCCTTATACAACATTACAATAGAAATTCCTTCCAGCTAGGGAGGCGCTAATGCCCTGACGTCTGAAGATGTCCAAGGTAAAAATATAAGAGCCATTCAATGTAACTGCAGATGGTGTTTGTATCACACGTGCCTAATATTTTGATACCAGACAAGCCATAAACTATCTTGTGAAAAAACTCTCTTGTCCAAATGTAAACAAGGAGTCCTGGGGCACTTTTACAGACTAACAAATTTATTTATCACATGAGCTTTTAGGGGAGAAAATCCGTCTTCGTCAGACATGAAGATGGGGAATTTGTAAATTCCCCATCTTCAAGCATCTGACAAAGTGGGATTTTCTCCCCTAAAAGTTCATGCGATAAATACATTTGTTAGTCTGTAAAAGTGCCACAGGACTCCTTGTTTGTTTTGCTGAACGAGACTGACACGGCTCCCCTTTGGAACTGTTCAAATGTGTTGCCTTTTATTTTCATAGAGCTCTCTCTTGTTTGTATTATGGGGAAGGATAACATAAAAACATATTGATTTGTGTTATATCTTAGCATCTTTGAACACATTACAGAACCAAACCACAAGCCTTTTGTTATTGAATTGGATTAGGTTAGGCCCAGAATCATCACAGAAGTGCCTAGATGGGCACTTTCTTCATTTTCCAATTGTGTTTGCCCCTGAACCAAATTCCTGAGAAATTTAATGTTAAATATGAGACCATTCCAGGAGCAGAGGAAGCCTGAATGCATATAGTCTTTACAGTGTTAATGGGAGGCAAATCCTATTGTTTGGTTGTGTTGTGATGCCCACCCACACACACACCCCTGTAATGTGATCTGTGTAACTTTCCTGTTCACCTTTGCAATGTAATTGTGTGGTTTCATGCCAAATATGCCATGCACGGGTTTTTTTGAGGCTCATGACATACTCTACAAACATTACTGTTATGGTAGCATGTTTCCTACAGCATCATACATGTGTACCTATGTGAAACCTGTCCCCATGTCTTTCACATAGCTCAGTTGGAGGCAGACAAACAGAGCTGTCTTTCCTTATGTAGACAGTGAAGACGTTCATAACAAAGACGATGCAAATTAAGCTCCCTGGCTCTGGAGGGGAAAAAAATTACCTCACCCCTGGAAAGGAGGGTCCAAGCGGGGGCCATGGAGGTTGAAGAGGGAATCAGTCACACTTTGAACTATTTGAGGTTTTTTTCCCAGAGAAACTCCTTCTTTAAACAACTTCTTCTTAAAGCAACTGTCTAAGGACTTGGCCCTGCCCCCAGATGGGCAGAAAATTAGCATAGCCAAATTTGAGTGGTAAGAAGAGTATGTTGGTAGTAGTAATTTTAGGTTAGAAATGATATTTCCTTTTATTTGGTGGTGGTGAACTCCCTGACTGATTGATTAATTGATTGTGCATTTATTTACTACATACTCAAAATCTTTTTTTATTCAATTAACTGATGTTTGTTTTATCTTAAACCGCATGGATTTTGGAGCGAAAATGAATATGTGGAGGCCTAACTTAGAGCAAAGGCTGATTGCATATCAGTTTCTTTGTTAAACTGATGGACCGGAATATATGAGTGTGCAGTAATCTGGGAAGAGTCCCCGTTTGGCATCTGGGGGTGCTTTCTGGGGGACCATCTCCTGAGTGGCTAATGAGCGCACTTTCGTTGCCTGGGACCAGTTACATGCAGGAGGCTGCTGTGGGCAGACCCAGGAGTGGGGATCCACCTAGCAAAGCAGAGTAAGTCAAGGTCCAGGAGTGGGCAATCAGGGAGGCACAGTGGCACACCAGACCAGACTGCAAGAGAGGAACGTCACACTAGTATCAAGCACAGACTGGTTCTTCTGCTACTGCTAAGCCTATGGGAGCCCCTGAACACCAGCATTTGTACATGTGTATGTGTGTGCACGCGTGGCACAGATTGAGGGCCCCAATTCCTGTGCAGAAAGGCATGAAGGGCCCCGTCCTTCCACAGCACTCTTATGAAAAGCCAGTGGGATTTTGAGGTCTGTTTCTGTGACAGGATCTGTGCTGCACTGATCAGACGCCCGCTATGAAATAGATCTGTGTATTTGCTACTGGATATCTAAGAGCAAAGAAACTTGGAGAGTGCGGTCCAGTTGACCCAAGCATCATGTTTCAAATATCTAGTCACTGGTTCAAATAGCAGCACGCAGCCCCAGTAATAAACTGAATTCCACACCACATGCCCTGTGTGGAGTCTTTCAATTGAGACTTTAAAAACCAGGTTTTATCTGTTCCCGTGTCATCTGCACAGGGGTTTGTCCAGTTCCCCCGCCTGCAAGTTTCCTCTTCTCCCAGCAGCAAGCTGCTGCTCTCCCTATAAGTGGCTGCATTCTCACTGGTGCTCTGTACTGAATATAGAGACAGAGCACATCAGCCTGGAAGGTGCTATAAAACTCTGTCTTATGACTGACCTGTATGCATGTGCTGCTCACCCAGCTGATCAAAGGATGGGTGCCAGCCAGCACAGAACAGAACGGAAAGCTCCCTTTCGCTGGGAGGGAAAAGGTGGGGCGAGAACATGGTGACAGAGGAAGGGGCAGGCAGGCAGCTCTCAAGCCATAAAATTCCACACTGGATGACAACAATGAGGGGGGGGATGTGAAATCAACATGGGAAACCTGCAGGCGGCCAGCAGGGTTCTGCATTACTGCATGGGAAAGAGGGTAATGAGCCGTGGGTGTCTGCAAAACGATATGCAGATGGAAAATTCAGCCCTTGAAAGGGAGGTGGCGGCGTGGGACCTCAGTGGCAGGGTGGGGACAATGTTGGCCCACAGCACTGTGAGACGCAGTGTGCAGTACCGGGCAGGCATGGAGACCTGAGGATTGTGACAGTGGGTTGCTGCGACAAGAATCCCAACCTGCTGTCCATGTCTGCCACCCTCTCTATGTGACAAGAGTTCCAGACTGACATCTCCCTCCGTGACCCCTCTACTCTAGTCACCACGTCCTTGACTCACCCCAGAGCCATGTTCAGACCTGAAACCCCAGCTCTAGTTGCCAACCTATCTCGCTTCTCATCCTCTGCAGATAAACTGATGCCTGTAGACAAATTTAGTCTCCTGGAATCAGAGTTTGGCCCGCTAATCCCTGGAGCCCCATTCCCACCCCTAGCATGTGGCCATGTGAAGAAGGCAAACCACATGAGAAAGCAGTTGACAGATGTCTTGTCCTTCTAGGGCCCAACCTAGGAAAGCAGAGAGAAGAAGGAGCCAATTGCACAAAAAGGCAGCTGGCCAAGAGCTTGAGTCCTGGAAGCCCATCCCTGGAGCAGAGGTGGGAGCAGGAAGCGTGCTAGCTGCTTTTTCATGTTCATGGAGCTCATCCTCTAAGAGCAGGCAGGATCCCTGAACCAACCGTATGAGAAAGCAAAGAATTGCCACCCATTCTGAATTTGCCAGGGCAATCCCACATCCTACAGCACAGTTTTACCAGCTTAGTAGTTTTACTAGGGATATGTCTACACTGCAGGCTCCACAGTGATCGATGACGCAGGATCATTTGAGTGGGTCATGTAGACCTGCTCAGTCGAAGGGAGATGGGCTCTCAGTCGATGCCCTTAGTCCACTTCCCTGAAAGAAGTAAGGCTGAGTCGATGGGAGAGTGTCTCCCGTCAATGCAGTGCTACGAAGATGCCATGACACATCAGTAGAAGTACATCGAAAGGAGATACGCAAGTTACTAACATAGCCTGCGTATCTCCCATCAACATCGCCGCCAGTGTAGATCAGTCCTCGGAAATTATTTTCAATTTGAAAAATGTCACCACATCTCAACACAAGAGTTTCTCCTGCAGGAAATGCTTTCCTCAGTGATGAGCTGGGGAACATGGAGCAGAACAGCAGGCTAGCTCCTAGGCGAAGGAAGTTGGTTTGGAAGGCATCCCACCAAAGACACAGAATTCCCAAAACCAGGCAAACGGGAGAGACAAGGGGAGGTACTCAAACCTGGGACCAAGGAGTTCTTACCACTTTTGTTCTTACTATAAGCAATACCCTAGCAAACATCCTGGAAAGAGAGAGAGATTAGGTTCCATTCTCATCACAGAGACAAACCTTGCGTTTAGATTCGCTTTCCGCTCAAGGTCTCCCCTCCAATGGGAAGTTTCACAATGTGGTTTTAAAAATACAGAACTAATATGATAGCCACCCTCTGCTCTAAACCATTTCCTGGCTCCTTCAGTTGGACTGGAATGAATCAGAACATGTCAGTTTATAGGGTTACAACTGAAATGTCATTTTTTATAAGAGCCATTGCTTCAGCATCCGTTTACGAATGGATCTGTCCAAGCTCCTGAAACATGGGCGTGGGAGGTGCCAGATGTTTTATTGAATTTGGCAAATGAAGACACAAAGCAGAGAAAGATTAAAATATCAAAATGAAGCTGCTTGACTCTGGGAATTAGAAGCACAAAGGAATCAAATCCAGGTAGTATATGAACCATTTTTACCCAGTTGTTTTATTATTACAGTTCAGGCTGTTGCTATATCCTCCCCATTCTCCCTCCATAACATGATACCTCTTACAGGCTTCATTCTGTCTTAATATTTATAGGTCTTTTCTTGTATGTGGATTTTTCAAACAATCGCTCTCCACTCCTGATTTTAAAGTGTTCCACACCTGCCAGGGACATCCACCTTACACCATGAAGGACTCCTTAGCAACAGCTCATCAGGAAACAGACATTGGTGTCATTTTAAGATGCAAATAAAAGGTGTCCTGAGGCAACTGAATGGATGGAAAGGAAGGACACTCACCTGAACAAATTTTTTTTCCCCAGAACTGCAGTCTCATATTTCAGTAAGCTTTTTTTTAAATGGTAAAAGTGCTCAGAACCATATAAACTAATACATTACTGTTCCTCATGACTTCAGCATACAATGAAATTACCCTATTCATTAAAGCAGAATGAAAGAGAACTCCCTTTATTTTAAAATAGATTTACTGCAATTATTTGGATGAGGAGCCTAGAGTGAGAGACTCGGCCATGAGACTGGAATTGAGGGGCAAGGGAGGGAAGAGAGAACTGACACAAGCCAGACTTTAGGGGGCACACAGGGGTTGATGCCTCTAGAACACATTCCCCTTCAGGAAGTGAACCCAAAATTACAGAGTCTTTATATTCCTCTATGGTCAGCAAACAGGTATGAAATCTACTGGCAAACTGTGTGCTTCAGCCTCCTCTAGTGCCTGCAAAACAAACAGGGAGTCCTGTGGCACTTTTAAAGACTAACAAATTTATCACATGAGCTTTCGTGGGAGAAAATCCCACTTCTTCAGATGCTTTGGAGATGGGGAACTTACAGAATGGGAGGAAATTAGATGCAGGGAAATGTGGGACACAGGATCAGGTCAGGCTGTAACAGCAAATCAAAACAGGTGTTAGGATTCAAACACTGGGGAACAGCATATAGAGGAAGGTGAGGTCAAATCACTTCTTGTAATGAGAAAAAAATCTACACTGAAAAAAAGCTATAGAAGAGGTAGTGTGAATATTAACAGCATGAATGTAAAGGCTGCAACTCTGCTGATGATTCATGTATGGGGTCAGTATGGTTCCACATGACAGAACTTCTGTGTGTTTGGTTGTGAAAACCTAGTAAATTACACCCCCAAAGAACTGTGTTAAAAGAACATTAAGACTGCAAAGTCAAGCTCTCACATGATTGGACATTTCAGAAATAAGGCTGATTATGCAACCTAAATTTAGCTCCCTTGAGTGTACGCACATTATGATATGGTCTTTAATGACATGTTCACATATTATTTTTTCCACAAGACTTGCTCTGGGGATGAAACAGCTGGGTAGGAGATGCTGTGGGTGGTAGCCCCCTGCTTCATTTGTTGCAGAAGCCGGAAGGCATGCAGTGAATAAAGCAGGGGACCTGCAGGAAGAGGGAGGACAGTCTCATGGGTAAGGCAATTGACTGATGTCCTAGAGCACCCAATTCTATCCCTGCCTCTGCCAGAGGTCCTGTGTGATATTGGGCAGGTTTCTTAAACCACACTTTTCCCAGGTGGTCACTAATTGTGAGCTCCTCATTTTCTGGGTGGCCAACCTGAGGCTCTGGGGTCTGATTTGCAGAATGGCTCAGCCCTCACAGCTGCACCCAGAGTCCATGAGATCTGTGCTTTGAAAGTGCTACCGAACGCTAAGCACTCTGAAAAATCAGGCCCTAGGCCTCTCCAATTGGGGAACCAAAGACGAGTATCCTTTTGACTTTGGTCTCTCTCTGCTTCAGCTCTCCATCTGTAAAATGAGTAATACCAACCCCTCTTTGCATAGGGATGTTGTGAAAATAAATCTATTACAGTACCTGAGTGTGTCACAAATGTTAGCAATGAGCACCAGAGAAAAGCCCATAAGGAAATCAATAATTTCATCTTCAGAGCAGAGTTTGAATGGAATGCAAGAAATAAGGCCTAGAGTTCCTAGAGAAAAAAAGAGTATGTGACTATGTCGTTCAGATTCCAAAGGGGTAGCCGTGTTAGTCTATTATAACTCATTCTTAACAGATTTACATGGGGAAAACCCTGAGCTGGTCTCAGCAAAGTGGATTGCAGGCTGCAAATGGCCCAGAGGTTGCATGTTTGACACCTCTGATGTAGTTAAACAATGAAGTGAGCTGCAACCCATGAAAGCTTATATCTCAAGAAATTTGTTAGTCTTTAAGGTGCCACAGGACTTTCACTATTTTTCCTATATTCTGACTAACACAGCTAACCCTCTGGACCTTATGTAATTAAAGACTATTCTAATGCATACGCACAAGAGAGGTGAATTCAGGTTGCATGGATATTTCCTAACTACTGAGTGCTTAATTTTGCAAACTTAACATTCATTGAAAGGATTTTTGAGAGTGTGCACGTGCGTGCGTGCGTTATATAATGAGAACACCCAGAGATACATTAGGTAGGAGGAGATGAGGTTACAAGGAATATAAAAGCTCATATTTCAGGACATGAGTCAGCCACTAGCTGAGGGAGGCTGAGGAGAAATGTACCCTCTGGCAAGTTATTGCATAGTTTTCCATTACAGGGCTCTTGCACCTTCCTTGGAAGCAGTTGGCACTGGCCACCTGTCGAAGAAAAGTTTCTCTACTAGATGGACCACTGGTCTGAATGAGTATAGTAAGCCCTTATGTACACAGAATAGACAAGAGCTCAATTTTGCCCCATATACCAAGAAAGTGAGGCAACAGCGGTGGATTAAGGGAGAGTAAAGAAGCAATAATTAGTTATCTTTTAATTACAGTATTTGATAACTAAATTGGTATAGAAATCTGACAATGGTGGTCAAAATTAATTACTACAATTATTGCTGTGTGCCACTTTCCTAAAGTAATCCCACACCAGGCGAAAAGGTCCAGGGTGGGTTTTCTTTACAGGCTGTCAGAAAATCTTGCTGAGACCAGGACCCCTGTGACCTAAACCCAGGGTTAGCTGGTGAGTTGAGCCCAGAGCTGATTCTTTTTTGGATAGCCTCCAGTCAGAAATCTCCATGCTTTCGACCAGTGGTTCTCAACCTCTGTGTCAAGACATATTACTGTGTCACTATACAGCAATAAATGTGTCACGGAGAGCCAGGTGTGGGGGCTGGATTTGGTCAGGGGGAATGGAGTGGGGTGGGGTGGATTGGTGTGTCCTGTTGGGTTAAGCATGCCCCCAAGCATATTGCAACCTGCAAAAGATTGAGAACCGGTGCTTTAGACCACAAACCAGGCACTTGGATCAAAGTGAAACGCCAGGGGAGAGTGCAGATCTCGACTGTATGTTCCCATGGAACTAATTCCACTTATGCAACACACAGCGGTAGTAGAAAACAAGAGTTTGAGACATGATGAGGCCTAGTACATCAGGACAGGCCTAAGCCAAAATATCATTCAAGTCCTAACGTTATAACGCAAAGTCAACACTGTGATTCTGCCTAGAAGTTCACAGAAACTAGAAAACACACACGTTCCAAAGAAGCGCTAGGCACGTTCCAGAAAGGTGATACCAGAACATCCCAATACCCCAAAGATAAGAAAGCCATACTGACCCCTCTGAAAGATAAGGTTAGGATGACAATGTGATGGCAAGAAAGATGTTTTGATTGAACCATCCTGTAGAAGGTAAAGGGCGGCATATTACCATGTCAGAGAGTTCAACTATGCACATATCACAGGGGCAATATGCAGCTTGTTCATATCAGTGTGTAAAAGAGGGCCTCAAAGGGAAGATTTTTATCTGGCCAACTGAGAAATGGAAAGTCCTGCCACTTACCGGTCCGTACATGTAGCACATCTAGAGCGCTTTTTACTGTGCTTCATCAGCAATAAACCTTTGTTACTGAAACAAATCTCTTGTATGATTGGGTAATCCAGTCAAGGCCTGCTGTATCGGCTTTCTGCGCAGAGCTGGGACAGCATACACCCTGGGAGAACACGTACACAGCCAATATCTGACAACGGGTGGGCTCTGAGGTGCATGATCAAGGTGGCAAAGATCAAAAAGAGACTGAATACACGTGACAGGAGAGTAAAGGAAGAAAGGAGCAGAGGACAGGGATTCTATGGATGGTGGAAATGCTTTTCTAGCCCTTGTTCACTGTCTACTAGTCATACAGTGTGTGAACCCAAATTCAGGTCTTAGTGGCATCCTAGAGGTATTGCTACTCAGTGAAGATGTACAGCAACCTTCCACAAGGCAAGGGAGTCATTTCAAGATCCCTATTAGCCCTTTTATGCCTCATGCAACTGCCAAACTGGATCATCTGCTAGTTCGTTTCATATGCCAAGTAGATCTAGATAGTAATACTTTGCTCTCATACAGCTACCACTGATATGGCCGGATGGTACATTGAGAGAAGGGCCCAGCAGCTACGGACAGCTTCGCATTAGCTTATCGGATTCACACACCACTAGGGGCCTGCTCCCTTTGGCCTGGGGCACCGGTGTCTGCAGACACAGATTCCTTGTCCAGCCACAGATCTCAAGGCCTGATGCCATACCAGCATATGCTCTAATAAACTAAGCTGGATGAAAATTTGGACGGGAAACTAAGGACCATCCAGGTGCTGCCAGGAGCAGTGCTAATGAATCAGGCATGTACCTCTGCACTGGCACGCAGTTGATGCTCCCTTTGTAGGGAGGGCTCCATGTTGCTGGGCTGTGACTGTCAGAAATGATGTCCAGCCAAGGTCTGTAATGACATGTGCTCATTAGAGAGCCCAGAAGTAAGAGGAACAGTATTCATCTCTCATATCCTGGAGAGATTCCAAATCATTTCATTACAATCTTGCTCCTTAAAATCCAACCTGCAGTTCTATGGTATTGCTCTTCTCTTCTTGTGCTAAACTGGGGTGCTAGCTCAGAAGCAACTTCATTTCAACGACAAGCAAAGGGATCCCTGGATCCCACCCATCTACTTCAGATTGAACTAATTTTATAGCTGTGGTGTTTATATAATGCTATCTATTCACCCTGGCTAAGCATTCCCAGATCCTCAAGTCAGAAGGTGTTATGTTAATACGGTGGAAGAAGTAGTCAGTATTATTAATGCATTTCAGCATTGTCATATTTCTATTAGCCTTCAGTGTGGGGAACTCTTCTAATCAGAGAGAAAGGGTTACAAATGAAAGGGATCCACCATGGAAACTCTGCTTATTTTTCACTTCTGCCCAGCAGGGACTTATTGTCCCCTGATGACAACAGGATAGCTGAGGAACATTGTCATAACAGATAACAGCTGATGAGAATAAAGGCATGTGTCAGGAAGGAGAAAGATTCATTCAGTTTTAAGGGAGGTCAGCTCCCCTTTGGGCAGCTACACGAAAGTGGCCATATTTTCCAAGACAGCTCAACAATGTGCTGAGCTATTTTGATCAGGTAGCCCCAGTTGTGGGGGAAAACCTCTTCTGAAAACTGGCCTTAGTGGTGACACCGGGGGCCAGATGGACAGCCCTGAAGATCCTCTGTTGATCAACAAAGTAGAAAGAGCACAGACAATGACAGTGCAAGCTTCCCCTGTGTTTCTCAGCCATGCCAGGGTAGGATTGCCTTTAGCCATTTATGTGTAGCTCAGTTCTTGCCCACTAAGATAGTCAACCCTGGGATGACTGTGGAAGTGCTACAACTGGTGGCTGAGGCCAGGTAGGGAGCAATCCAGAGCAGTAGTCAAGTGGTGGATGGGTAGCTGGCAGGTCAGTCCATCTCAAAGGCAGCCTGGGACAGCAGTCAGAAGATCCAAACAAGGGGTGGATTTGGGAGGGACCTTAAGCAAGGTGGCAGGGCACCAATGTAGAATCAGGCAAGGCGATATAGGCAGCAACCAGCCGGCCATGGTTTGCTGCTCATACAGCTTCCTTTTTCCTGTTGGGGCCTTTATATAGTTCCGATACCCAAAGAGAGAGCTGCCTGTCCATCCAATCAGGAGCCAGGGGCCTGGCTGCTGGGGGCCTCCAGGCCTTTAGCACTGAGGCTGTTGGTCACTACATTGCTATGGTGAAGTCACTAAGGATGCTGCGATGGGCCTAGGTTCAATAGTGGGGTCCTGACAGGAAGGTGAGAGTTGAAAGGCAAGTGCGGCCAGTGGATAGGGCACTGGATTCAGAGACCTGGACTCTATTTGTAACTCTGCCGTTGTCTTGCGGGGTAACCTTTGACAAGTACTTTATTTGTTTCAGTTTCCCCATGACTTTTGTAAGCATAGTGATATCTGCCTTCCTTGAGGAAGCAGTCAGATCTACAGATATGAGGGGAGTTTGCAAACACTAGGTATCATCAGAAAGTTTCACACACTCCTGTACAATGAATAACCCCCTGAGTGCCACAGTAGTGCAAGATGAGAATTCCATGGCTATCAAAGTTAACGCAGAACCTTTTCATGCTGTTCGTAGATAACCGAGATCCCTTCTGGCCATGGAATCAGTCGGTCTGACCTCCTGTGTAACACAGGCCAGAGACCATGCCCAGAATAATTTCTAGAGAGTACCGTTTAGAAAAAAAGCCACTCCAGACTTAGAAACAGTCAACAATGAAAAATACAGCCTGCTCCTGGCTAAACAGTTCTACTGGTTAATTACTTTCTTTCTCAGTGTTAAAAATGTATGCCTTATTTCCAATTTAAATTTGTCTAGCTTCAACTTCCAGTCATTGAGTCACATTAGACCTTTCTCTACTAGGGTGAAGAGCCCATTTTTAATTTTTTGCCACATAAATACTCAGACTGACTCAAGTAATCCCTTAACCTTCTTTTTGTTAAGTTAAATTGAGCTCTTTGAGTCTATCACTATAAAGCAGGGCATCAAGGTAAGCCTTTAATCATTCTCGTGGTTCTTCTTTGAATCCCCTCCAATTTATCAACATCTTTTTTTAACTGAGAACACCAGAACAGGACACAATAATCCAACAGTGGTCAAACCAGTGACAAATGCAGAGGTAAAACTAATCCCTCTACATCTATTGGAGAGTCCCTGGTTTATGCCTCCCAGGTTCACATCAGCTCTTCTGACCATATTGCTGCAGTAGGAATTCATGATTCTGCTAATTATCCACCACAACCATTCTCTCTTTTTCAGAGTCACTATTTCCCAAGATAGTTGTCCCCCCACTCCCCTCCGCTTACATTCTTTGTTCCTAGATATATATATTTAACCATATTAAAATTGTTGTTTGCTTGCACCTAGCTTACCAAGTGGTCCAGATTTGTTTATATCACCATGCTGTCCTCTTCGTTATTTACCACTTCCGCAATTTTTGTTCATCCTGCAAATTTTACCAGTGACTTTTTTTGTTTATTTTCTTCTAGGTCATTACTAAAAATGTCAAGTAGCATAGGGCCAAGAACCAATCCCTGTGGGACCTCACTAGAAACAGACCCGTTCAATGATGTCTACAATTAAATTTTGAGACCTATCTGCTAGCCAGCTTTTAATCGACTTAATTTGTACTGTGTTAATTTTATCTTTTTAATCAATTTGTTCTGGTACAAAATCAATGCTTTACAGAAGTCTAAGTATATTACATCAACGGTGTTACCTTTATCAACCAACTTGTCAAATCACAAAAAAATTGTTAGGATGATAGCATCTATTTTCCATAAAGCCCTGTTGGCTGGTGCTAATTACATTACCCTTCTTTTATTTCTTCACTAATCTTTTAGTTCTTTATTAATTAGTCCCGTAGCAGCTACTCCATTATCTTGTCCGGAATCAGTGTCGGACTGATAAGCCTGTAATTATCTAAGTCATCCACTTTACCCTTTTTAAAGATTGGCATAACATTAGCTTTTTTCCAGTCTTCAGGGTCTTCCCCAGTGTCCCAAGACTTATTGAAAATGAACGTTAGTGAGCCAGTGAACTAGACCAAAGAATCAAGACTTCCTGCACGGAGAAACATAGTACAGATTCTAGGAAGAGGGAGAAGAAAGGAAGCCAGGAGTCTCAATGCATTATGGGACATTGTATAATATAGCATTGAGCAGAAAGGCAGCAGATGAATGTCCTTTGGGACCCCATGTGGTTTAAAATTTGTAAGGAATAAATTATTGTGCATTATTGGCTTATACTGTGTTCTTTAAATCATTTGACTGTCTTGTCCCAATTCACCTCTAATTTATACAGAGCTAGATTCTGCCACCTTTACTCCTTCAGTAGCCTCTTGCTCCATTGATTTTAATGGGATTATTCCAGGAGTTGAGTATTTATTGAACGCAAGGGTAGCAAAATCCAGCTTCTTGGTTTTTACCTGTGCAATTCTATTGGCTTTTTATGCAGTTACTTTGAGTTTATATCCGTTTCCATTGACTTCATTGGACTTTGTCTCTGATCGCGTGTAAGAGGAGAAATGGTCCTTTTGTTTCTCTGTGTGTTGCTGTAAAGGCTGATTGACATAAATAGATTACTCCTCTATTTATTAGCCTGCAAATTCCAGAAGATCGCTTAATTCAACACAGAGAGAGGAAGGGGGCAGGGATACATATCATATAAACACAAACAGCAAAACATCTAACCCAGACTGCAGGTGCTTCCTGAAGTGCTACCAGACCAATCTGTCTGGCTTGCAATGACTCAAACACAAACCCCAGACATCACTGAAAATAATCTAATCAGAGCCCCTTCCTTTCAGATTGATAGCCCATTGTTGAGATGGCTGGGCAAAAGCTGTCTAGAGGGTCCCGTCTCCCTCACGCTTTGCGGTTGTGCCCAGCATGTGACTGCAGCCGGAGCAACCAGAAATGGAAGCCACAACAATCAGGTTAATTGCCATCATCAAGGAGGTCAATACAAACTCTTTATGTGGACACCATGTGACACTGTAGGTGCCAAAGGGAGTTAGGTGCCTAATGCCTTTGAGGATTTGAGTCCTACCGACTAGAACAGGAATCTGGGAATCATTGCTCCTAATTCTCATATCAGCTTTGCCACTGACTTGCCAAATGACCTTGGAAAAATCACTTAACAGTTAATTATTTCTATTATAGTAGCACCTAGGAGCCCCAGTCATGGACCAGGACCACATTGTCCTAAGCACTGTACAGCATAGAACAAAGAGGATTCCTATCTCGAAGTGCTTCTAATCTAAGACAAGAGACAACAGAGGTATACAAACAGGCAGATGGGAGAGCACAAAGAAACAATGAGGCACTGCTGGTCAGCTAAATTGGAAGTGGAGATCCATTTCCCCTGTAAGGGGTCAATGTACAACAGTTTACTTGGAGTTTACTTTAAATGGAGTTATCCACATGCTCAGTTTAAAAATGACACTGGATTAATTTTGATTAAAAAAATAAAATGAGTTTATTTAACTACAAAGATATAGAAAGTGAGTGCAAGACTAAGGCACTAAAGTCAGAAATGATTATAAGAGAAATAAAGATAAAATGCTTCCTAGTAGCCAAAACGTAAATTAGATTTGATTCAAGATAAAATTCTTACCACATACCCCTTGCAACAGGGCTGGCCACATTTCATGTCAGGATCCTGTCCAACGTCAAATGGCTGGTTTCTTTTGTCTTTTTCAATGAAAGAAGAGATAGAGAGCTGGGTAGGGAGAGAGATACATTTGGGTGGTTTTGTCCCTCGCTTTTATAGTCCAGTCACCTTTTGAAATGCATTTTTCTGAGGTTCATAAACTTTATTCCCACTGTGAGGCTGGAGTCAGAGTCTCATGCTGAATGAGATTCCATGCTGTTCTTTGTCAAAATGCGGATCAGTTTGTTTCTGCCCACACTTCCTCACCAAAGAATAGCCACTTGACAGGTGATGGCCCATCAACACCTGGCTAGAGGCATCAGCTTATCTTCATCTTTAAGGAACCAGTTTACCCCCCACCCCAGATATGATGGAAACCATATTTCAGTTACAATTATAGCTTATGTTCATAACTTTACATATGGTGTTGCTACATACATTTCACTATGATATTATTGAGCAGTGAGTTATTAGTCTTCAAACAATATCTTACAAGGCATATTTTGTACGAAGATTATGACTATAGAGTTCAGGGTGTGAATATAGGGGTGTTCTCTGTCACACTCCCAAAAGGTGCTGTGGTCTCTAAGGAACATGGGTTTTATGGCTCAGCTGGATTAATGCCTTGTTTCTTTACCAAGGATCACAACTCCTTTTACCTCTAGTCATTTCGATATTCAGTGTCTTATGCTTGTTTTTCTTTAAGAGAGCTCAGCTGAGCTGTTTTAGGCCTCCTGCACAAGCTCATTTTGAGCAATCGGAAACATACAGCTCAACAAAATTGAATTTCGAAACTGTCTCCATTTCCCCTTACATCTCATGAGCTGACTTCAAGTTTCCTAGCTGTCCAACTGTTGTCTGAATGGTGCCATTGGATGACCTAGAAGCTTTTCCAGTGGCTCCACTGATCTGGCTGTACTTGAGGGAAAGGGAAACTAATATGAGAGCAATATGCCACTGCCACTAACATTGTACCTTTCTGAATGGTGTGACTCATTCTTTAATGTAATTGGTGAAAACCCTGATGTGTGGCCCTGCCAACTGTGTGAGGAAAGACAGAGAGATCACTAAATCATAAAGTATACTAGATAATGCACAGTCCTCCTCATTTTCACATAAATGCACTTAAGGGCTTAGCTGCATACAAGCATTGTACCACTTGAACTGTAGTGTACAATCCCTCTAGTCTGGACACAATCACAAGCATAAATGTGCTTAGAAGGGAAGCGTATTCCCATATGGAAAAGGAAATAGCTACATGGGTATTAAGCACCTTTATAGACATATAACTGTGTCCATACTAAGGGCTGACCTGGCATAACTATCACTGAGGGCATGTCTACGCTGCTGTGGTGGCAGGCATCGATGCTCTGACATTGATTGAGCAGGTCTGTGTAGACCAGCTCAGTCAATGGGAGAGCAATCTCCCATCAACTCAATTAGTCCACCACCCCAAAAGACAGAATGCAGCATCATGAAGACACCGTGCTGCACAGATATAAGTACGTCTACATGGGGTACACTAATTATGTTACGTGACTAGCATATCTCACGTCGACCCAGCACAGCAGTGTAAACCAAGCCTAAAAAAGTCACCATTCCTCCCGCCCTCTGAAATTGTTATACCAAGACAAATTCTGTGTAGAGCCAGCCCTGAGTGATTGTGAAGAACGAGTCCAATTAGAAGGCAATGGGACTTGTGCTCTTAAATCACAAAGCTGTTTCTGAAAATCCCACTCCTAATGGACACCCAGATATCCCAATCACTTTTCCCTTCCCCAGCCTCTAAGGGGTTTTCAAACTACCAAGGAGCTCTCAGTCAGCTCATGTTTGGATCTCTCCCCATTCCATCCAGCTATGCTCAAAAATGTAGGTTGCTGAGAGCTTATCATGGCCACTCTAGACTTGGCCAGAGGAGTCACTATAGACAGTAATACTTTGCCCACCACCTCCAAGAGCTAGACCCTAGAGATTATTAAGTGTTTTTTTGACAAAAAGGTTTTTCATTGTAAAAATGCTGATTAGACGGAACCAAACGTTTTCTTGGGAAAGAGTTGATTGTGACAAATTTTCTCTTGCAAAGCAATTTTTGGGGGTGGAGGGGGGAACTTTCAAAATTGCAATTTCAACTTTTCCTAAACAAAATGTTCCAGTTTTCAGATGGAACCAATAACGTTTCATTGCTAAATTTAAGAAAATTTATTGTTAAAAATTCAAAAGAAGGCCTAAATAAAAGAGAAATATTTTGAAATAAAGCAAAACATTTTGATGGATCAGATCCAAAACTTGTGTTTATCATTTTTAGGATTTTATGTTCCCAAAAGCTTTTGAGATTTCAATCTTTTGTTCTGATCTGACACAGGAATTTTATTATTATTATTGAAAATTTTTCACAGGATGGGAAAATCATTTTCTGCTCAGGTATTCTCAGCCCAGTTTTTTGCAGGATCCATGGCGTCTGGCTATTCAGGACCAAAAATTCTAGCTCACTGATCCTCATCCCCAAAAACAGCAGATGTAACAATCTTGAGGGTTCATTAAATACCATCCTATTGAATGAGTGAAGAATAGAACTTTAATAACACAGACAGGAGTGATTCCCAGGTGTGCAGCTTGGAGCAGCCAGGTTAGATCTCTTGTGGGGCAGATCTCCCGATTCACACAACGCTGTCCCAGGATAGGGAGTGTCTCTAAATCACAACCTTCTACAAACATCTCTTTACAGCAGAGGGACACGGTCCCCTCACATTGCCTTCCGCTCCATTTTAGAAAACCCACCAGACCACAGACTACTCCCCATGGTCCAAACAGCATCAGCCTTCTCTGCTGAGTCAGCACAATGGAGCCAGCTCATCATTCCACAGACAAGGAGAAGGTGCATTTTGCAAAACACACCCCTCTCTTTCAATCTCTCAGGGCCTCCAGAGACATTCCACACAGGCTATAGTTAATGGTGGCTGGAGCCATTTCAGGATTGGTTTGTTTCTCTGTGCCAAGTTCCAGTTCGGGTTTTCCCAGCCTTGGGTAAGGAATCAGACTGTGGGAAGAAAGGAAGGAATATGAAGTGTTAACCAAGTCTGGCAGAGCACCTCTGGGAATGCCCAGCTGCAGCTTTAAGAGCAAGGAAATAGACTGAAAATCAACACTATCTTTCCATACTGAAAGTGCCAGGAACAGCCAAGTCCGCTTGTCACTGTACAGCTACTATGGACTTGATGACAGGAAAGCTAAGAATACCAACTTCCTGTTTACTGACCAGCATGTCATTGTGGCACAGAGTGTGGGATCCACAGGCTACGCTCAGGCTGTAATTGCTTATTCTGAGCCAGTTGCTAAACAATATGATGATTGCATAGAAGAGAGTCTAACTCGTCTCTCTTTAGCTTGAACGGAAGCTTAAGACTCACCCACATGTTTGGCATCTAGATAAAAGCTCTCTTTTGGTTTTGCAGATAAGACATTTCCCATTCCCAGTCTCTTGATGGAATTTTTGCCAGTTCTCCCTATAGCAGAATGAGGATCTGTGGCAAATGCAACCAGCTTAGCTCATGCTGAAGTTTTTTTTATGAAGCATAAAGACGATTTGTAGAAGAAGTGTGGGGTAGTGGAGAGGGGAGATGGGCCCCAAGCCCCAAAGTTCAGACCAAGATCCAAAACTTCTCAAGTTCTATGGATATTTAAATTTGTAGTTTGTGTTTGACCCATTACATAAAAGAGAGAGACTGTGGATTAGGGGCAAAGGCAGATCTGAGCTTCCTCAGTGTGTTGCAATCTATTGTTTTAGGCTAGGTTCAGAGGACAGGGGCTTTTCAAAGACAAGAGAAATCCAAAGCCCTCTCCACTTTTAAAGATAAGAGCAAAGTTCATAGTCCTGTGTCCCCAGCTGAGTTCCAAAGGGTAGAGTTACATTGTTCCTCCTTAAATTCCCACTACATTTTCAGCTAAGTTTGGGTAAGATCCCCATCTTCAAAGCATCTGACAAAGTGGGATTTTCCCCCACAAAAAGCTCATGTGATAGATAAATTTGTTAGTCTTTAAAAATGCCACAGAACTCTTTGCTTATAAAATGATCTGAGAAAAGCAATTGAAACATAGCATAGCCATGCAAAGCAGAGAAAACATTCATGCACCACAAAACCATTAATTTCCATAGAAAACAGAGCCCATCAATTCATTTCTCAGGAAGATTTTAGAGAGAAGTGATTTAATAAGGTATTTTAAGTGTGTACCTCTTTGCTTCCCCCCTCAGGGCAGATGACTGATAAATCTTTTCTCCATTTGCAACATCCCTGCTTGCTTTATTTACAGTGATGAATCCTTTTCCCACAGGTCAAACATCTAACCCCCTGCAGTAGCCAACACACAGAGCACCAACCCTTCTACCTGACCATACCCTCCTGCCTTTCTCCAGGCCTCTTATAGGGTTTGGCCCCAGGGAGTCAGGTGTTCCCATCTGCCCCATTAGGCAAGTTCTCTCTGATCTTAATTAGTCCACAGCTGTGAGGCACACATGCGCGCACGCATACGCACACACACACACACAACTGCCTCTCTGTTTTTTTCCCCCAGCTCAGGCATCTTGGAACAGAGTGACAGCAATCCTGAGGGCTAAAGCCCCTCTAATCCATTACATTAAGACTTAATTACTCTTGCAAAACATATAGCCTTTATTAGCGTAGTACAAAGCATTATGACTGAAACGATTGTTCTCAAAATATTGGATCGTTTTTCTGATGCAGCACTCTTCATATTTGTTTGCTTGCCAGCTGCTGAATTAATCCCCAATGGGTTTCCCAAGCATCTTTGTGAAACAGCAGGTTCTCTTGGTATTTATATTAAATTGAATCTACAAATGCCTACAACACAAGACAGGGTCACGGGAAGATCACTTAATCTTTGTAAATTTTGGCCAAAGTTTGCAGCCCTTAATCAGGCAAATCCTTCTCTGAAGTTAATGGGACCTTTGCGCAATTAAGGACCAAATAATTTGTCCCTTTGAAAGGAAGGACGCACTTATGATTAAAGTCTAAGTTTGAGGAACACAGGATTTGGGTTCAATTCCCACCTCTGTCATGAACTCTTTGGGTCACCGTGGACAAGTCACTTGAATTTATCTCTCTGTACCTCAGCTTATGCACCTGTAAAAATAAGGATAACACTTTCCTGTCTCAGGGGAAGTTGTGAGACAAAATTCATTAATCTGTGCGCAGTGCTATCTGATCGGGGGAGAGGGCTATCGAAATGCAAAAGAGTGTAAGCTCTTTGGGGCAGGAAATGTGCCTTCTTTTCTATTTGTGCAGCTCCTAGCACATTGTGGGTGTTCCCAGAAATAAACAACACTTCCAGTTAAAAAGCACCACTAAGAATTGCAGCATGTTAAGATTTTTAAATGGTGGGAGAGGGAAGAAAGGACAAAATTAAGCTAGAGCAAACCTTTTGCAAATGAAGCAGCCTGATAAAGGAAGAGAGATTTCTGGTTTGGCTTGGTGGGGTTTATTTGTTTGTTTGTTTTGTTTTAGTAGAGTGTTTGTTTTGAATAAATAAATGGGGAGCACCCCGTAAATAAAGCCAACTTAGACTCCAGGACTTGCCAATTTTAAGTTTTCCCTTCTCCATCCTGTCAGAGATTCCTGTCATGCCCGTCAGAGGAAGAAAGTGTGCAAAGAGGAGGAGAAGGGCAGGCAAGAGAGACACAGTGTCAAAGGCAAAGGAGGGAAGCGTAAATAGACGTGCATTTTTACCAATTTGTAATGGCTTAACTCATCAGAAGAATATGTTATCCCTCTCCATCAGATCCCGACACAGCATGCCACGTGTCAACATACCAGCAGAGCTGCCTGTGCTTAAACACGTGGCAGAAATGAGAGTCACTGCTCAGCTGAACTTTCTCTGTGGTCACGTGAAGAGCCATATGGTTGAAAGTGTCCCCAATGCAACTTTGATCTCACAGGTTCATCCAGCTCAGAGTCCCTGGCCCAGCCCGTATTCTCATGGAGGCTGTGCGTGGATCCCTGTGCTAATGACTCACCCCCTACTTCATTGCACCCTTGGCACAGTACTCTGAGCAACCTCTGAATCTGGCGAGGCGTCACCAGAGGTGAGCTGGCAGCAGCCATTTCTGGCTCATGCACCACCTGTTGGCTCCTGCCTTTCCTTTACACTAAGTTCATCTCCCTGCTGGCTCAGCCCCAATGCAGAGAAGCTGCCTTTCTCCCTAGGAGTAGCTAGAGAGCTCTCTCTGCAGGACCTACCACCTGTATATCCCTCCTGTATGCACAGCAGGTTCTGGTTCCACACCCCTGCTTGGCCCCTCCTGCCTGGAGGCATTGGTTTGCTCTCCTCACCCCCTTGCACCAGCATCTCCATGTTACTAGAGATCCTAAGAGATATATGCACTCAATGGTAATAGATGTAAGGGGGGAGGTGGAAATAAATCTCTGCCAAGGATCATGTTGGGTTGGAATTCTTTGAGCATGTCAGTTAAGTAGGAGCAAAAGGCAGATGACATGGGAGGGAAAGGTTAAAAAATCTGCGCATGTTTGGTGTTGAGAAAAGAAGACTGAGAAGAAATCAGATAAGAGTCTTCAAATATGTTTGGGCTGTTACAAAGAGAGTTCTCAGTTGCTCTCCATATCGACTGAAGGTAGGACAAGACATAATGGGTTTAATCTGAACCAAGGGAGATTTAGGTTAGACACGAGGGAAAAACTTTCCAACTCTAAGGGTGGTTAGGCTCTGGAACAGACTCCCAAGGGAGGTCGTGGGATCACCATCAGTGGAGGTTTTATCGACATGTTGAACAAACATGTTTATGTTTATTTGGCACTGCCTCAGGGCAAGGGTCTGGACTTGATGCCTTCACAAAGTCCCTTCCAACCCTACATTTCTATTCATTAGATTTCCAAAAGGCCTTTGACATGGTCATTGGTTGAGAGACAAAGTACTGTCATGGAGCAAAAACTGGCTTAGAGGCCAGGTAAAGAGTAAGATTAAATGCCCCTTTTTCTTCCTGGCAAAAGGTTAGCAGGGGCCTGCTTAGGTGCAATGTTCTTTAATGTGTTTATTAATAATCTGGAAGCAGGGTGAATAGCAAAGTTGCCAAATTTGCAGAAGACAAAGTTATTCAAGTTCATGAAGACTGAAGAGGAACTTCAGAGGAACATAACCGAAGTAGGTGAGCAACGGCCTCATTTACTTCCATGGCCCTCCTCATAGGACTATTGGGGCACCAGTCACATGGTGCTCTGCTCACTGCTGGAGTGCCTCCTTCTGGTCACGTCTGGGAACTACATGTGCCCGTCTGATGCCCCATTCTGTCTCTCTCCCTGGGGATTTGACTGTTCCCACTTTGTGACTTGGCCCCCCAAGCCAATTCACTGTAGTATTCCCCTTGCAGGGGGAGCTTGTATATCAAAGTCCCTTTATATAAACTATCCCAGGCAGTCTTCCAATTTGCTGCCTTTCAAGGGTGCTACTTCCCCATTGGCTGGTAGGGAACCCAGGCCCACCATCTATGCTGGGTTCTAGCCCAGGGACCTTATAATGAGCAGTTAAGGTCTTCACAGTCCTAAGTCTCACTGCTGTACCCGTAGGGTTACTTCCTACCTTCTCATTGCTTCTCCAGAGAGTGACTGCAACCCCTCCCTCCCTCTAGCTCCCTTCTACACTCAGCTAATGGGCTTTATGCAGGCTTTGCCTGTTCCTGGCCAGCTGAGCGCTGTCTCTAACCAGTTCTTGCTCCCTGGCTCCTCCTCCAGGTTCAACCTATGTGGTCAACTGGTCCATGTGGCCATCATAACTCCTTCAGGCCTGGTGTGAGGTGGATACCCCATCACCTCACCATCTTTAATGTACTTATCAACACACCCCTGTGTGGAAGGGCAATACTATGAGCCCCATTGTACAGATGGGGAACTGAGGCACTGAGGGTGCATCTACGCTTGTAAATTAAGTCAACTTAAGCATGCTTAAGTCGACTTAATTTACTCTGCGTCCACACTG
>ML685850.1:5582769-5651634 GCA_007922175.1 Pelusios castaneus | reverse complement strand
AACTAAATCACTAAGTGTAGACATAGCCTACATGTCTGTGGTTCCAATAGTCTCTTATATTTGGACAGCAACTGCTTATTTCTTCAGGCCATCCTTTAATTATCACCAGCAATTCATCTTTCTCCCTTTCCCCTCTTGTTTGCAGCAGTTTTCTGTTCACTATGGGAATTAACTTTACTATCATATCTACAGAGGCTTGTGTGGCTATCTTTACAGTCTTCTCTGGTTTCATAGCGAGAGTCACTGCTCTGGAAAATGCACCTGCGGTAAACATGATTTTGCCAGGTATCTAGGTCACAACCAAATCATATTTTTGCAACTTTATCACAATTCTTTGAATCCTTAAGGTACAATCATTTTGTGGTTTGCTAAATAAAGCTATCAAGGGCATGTGGTCCATTTCAGTTTCCACTGCGTTCACCATAAATACACTGGTTGAATCTCTCACAGGCAAACAATATTCCTAAAAAGCTCCTTCTCAATCTGTGCATGTCTGGTTTCTGCTTCAATCAGTGATTTGGATACATCTGCCACTGACTGCCAACAATCCCCATGCTTCTATAAAATCACTGCACGTAACCCAGACTGTGAAACATCTGCTGAAATTTTAATAGGCCTTCCTGATGCATAGAACTTCAACACTCTTGTATCAGTGGTTGCTTTAAACCTCCCAATGATTCCTCCTGTTCTGTGCCCCAATGGTATTTTATTTCGCTAGGCATTTTTCTCACAACCACCTCTTTGGTAGATAGATGAGGTATGAATTTTCCAAGATAATTAATCATTCCCAGAAACATTGGACATCTTTCTTCAATTGGGGATGTGGCATCATTTCAATAGCTGAAATCTTCCTCTAGCCAGGTTCTACACCTTCGTTGGAAATAACATCCCCAACAAAAGTCAGTCCTGTGACTATAAAACACATTTCTCCTGATTTAGTTTTAGTTTTGCAGTTCTAATTTAATCCAGGACTTCCCAGAGTCTATGATCATGCTCCTCTTTTGTTGAGCCCCAAATAATGATGTCATCAGTGAGGAGTCTATACTATTAATATGTTCATTAATATGTGGCTTGGGTGATACACTTCTAGTGTTGAAGCTATGCTGAAAGGTGATCGTAAGAATCTGTGTCTTCCAAATGGGGTAATAAATGTGCATAGTTTTGAGCTTTTCTTCACTTAATTTTAGCTGTTAAAAACTTGAGGATGCATGCAAGTTATTGAAATATTGTGTGTTTGCAAACTGAGACATCATTTTCCCAAACATACCATCCCACAGATCACTAAGCTCCCCAGCTATCACAGAATCCTGGGTTCCCATACAATCCACCCCACAGACACCTCCTGACTGTCACAGCTTCCCATCGGTATTTATTTTCAATGGAAGATAGGCGCCTTTGAGAATCTGGGCCTAAGTCACTTGCCCAAGCTCACACCAGGAGTTTGTGGTACAGAAGAGATTTAAAACCTAGTCTCCTAAATCCTAACCTAGTGTCCTAATCACCAGAGGCAGATTAAGGGACCTTGGGGCCCTGGGCCCCAGCCCAGTGGTGGTACCCCCGCCTGGGGTCCCGGCCTTCCCACCAGTGGACCCCCCGGGGATATCCTTCTTTTGTAAGGACCGAGATCTGCAGAAACCCTTTAACAGCATGTCCCAGTACTTCAGCATTCCCTTTGACAGCTCCCTCAGCCACCATGTCCCTCATTAAAATCCCTCTGCTACTGCCTGCCCAGCAGAGAAAAGGGAGATATCACCCAGTGTTCTTCCTTTTCCGCCTCTTACACCCTGCTAGCCATGACCTGGGCAAAGGGAATATGACTATTTCACAGTGATTTCTCAAGCTACCTGAAAAAAGAATTCTCCTTCAGTGAAGGCTGAAGATTTACTGCTATACCTTGTGGAGCAATAGTAGAAGATACATAATTGCCTACTGAATGTTAACTACATTTCTCAAAAAAAAAAACAAGGAGTCCTGTGGCACTTTTAAAGACTAACAAATTTAGCGCATACGCTTTCGTGGCAGAAAAGGATGCGATAAATAAATTTATTAATCTTTAAAAGTGCCACAAGACTCCTTGTTTGTTTGGCCTACCTAGACTAACACAGCTAGGCTATCCCTTTTGAACTTGTCTACATTTCCCCAAAGTCCGTGCTGCCAGACTCCTTGGTTGGTTTACATTTCTTAATAGGACCACTAGAGGACGGCAAAGGACTATTTTAGTTTCTTATCGGCACTCCGTAGGCATCTCCAAATGGGTTCCAGCTTTGAGTCACAGCACGTCTACACAGCAATAAACCATCCCCGGCCCACCTGTGGCTGCTGACTAGAACTGTGGGACCACAAGATTGCAGTGTCCATGTTCGGGCTTGGAACTCAGCTTTGGGACCCTCCCCGTTCACTGGATCCCAGAACCCAGGCTCCAGCCTGAGCCCAAATGTTTATATTGCAATTTGATTGCCCTGCAGCCTCAACACCGCCTCCAGGTGTTTTATAGCAGTCAGGGACAACCCAATCATATACATGAATTAGGCAGTCACCTAGGGCACCAGGTTTTAAGGGGCATCAAATTAGATGGGAGTGATTTTTTTCTCTATTTAAAAAATATATATCATTTTTCTCTATATTGAATGTTGGGGGGAAGGCAGCAAAGTCATAGTTCGCTTAGGGCACCAAAAATCCTTGGGCTGCCCTGATAGCAGTGTAGACACTCATAGGATTTAAGACCAGGAGAGATCACCAAATCATCTAGGCTGAACTCCACCACTCAGCACCTATACATTAAGCCCAGCAAACAAGTTCAGATTTCACTAGCAGGATAGTCTGGTAGCACACTGAATAATAAGACACAGGCTTTCACCTGCACTAATCAGGGTCAGGGCAGTAGAGAGCAAAAATTCCTGCCATCGAATAGCTTGTATGATATGAGTCTGATTGTCTCAGTCCAGCCCCAAGTATGTTAGTGTCCCCATAAAAAAGATACCCAAAATGCATGCCCTTGTTAGCAATCAGTCAATGGCCTGTTGAGGCATTTGCTTCCGGCAGAGCAGAACTACCAGGGGCTGTTGTTACAGTGGGCCAAATGTCATTTTATCCATGGCTTGAGGCCTATGCTGATCAGTAACATTGACTGGGCAGGAAGAGCTATTTCTCTGCAAGCAAGTCAAAGTACTGATGCTTCCTTTCCCCTCATTAATAAAAGCCCTTGAATGGATGTTGATTGTAACCCTTCATCTCTCCCCACCACCACAGTAGGTGCTTCTCCAAGAGAGTTACTGAGACATGGTTACGTGAGATGACCGTTACTGAATGAAACTGACAGAATCAATCCAAAAGGGTGTCAGATCCATTGATCGGGTGTCTGGAATGAACCAGAGTTACCAATTTTACACTCAAGACTGGAGTGTAAATGGGTCCTGAATGTGTTTTCAGTGGAGAATTAACACAGGAAATAGGGGTGCTGCCCAAGGAATTTAATAAGCGGCAGATTGGAAATTGGAAACAATCAAAAGGAAGTACTTCTTCACACGATGCACAGTGAGCACAGGGAACTTGTTGCCAGGAGATGTTGCAATGGCCAGAAATACAAATGAATTCAAAAAAGAATTGGATACGTTCATGGAGGATCTGTCCATTGATGACTATTAGCCAAGATGCTCAGATGCAACCTGGTGCTCTGGGTGTCCCTAAACCTCCAACAGCCAAAAGCTGGGACTGGACAACAGGAGACAGGGCTCACCAGAAATTGACCTGTGCCATTCATTCCCTTTGAAGCATCTGGTACTGGCCACTGTCAGAAATAGGATCCTGGGCTAGACGGACCATTGGTCTGACCCAGTATGGCTGGTCTTATGTCCTTAATATTCAGAGCAATAAAAAAGAAAATACAGGCTAGTGATTGAAGCAGGGGAATAGACATCCTGCATTCTGATCATGACTCTGCGACTATGCCAATAACTCCAGTCACCTCTGTGCCTCAATTTCCCCTCTGTAAAGTGTGTAGGGGGGCATTGATTAATGGAGATTTACAAGCACTTTTATTGTTGCTATAGAAAACAAGAAATATGGTATCTTGCATGGAAAAGCTTCCTTTTGGGAGGACAGTTTGCCTTGGTGGTTACTGAAAATGCGATTTTTGTCTCTAGGTTACTGGGTCTAATTCAGCTCAAATCAGCAGTGATGAAAAATTATTCAGTATTTGTACCAAAGAGGCACTCAGAGGCCCTAACTGAGATCTGAAACCCTTTGAGCTGGTGCCATACAGGCACAATTAGTGACTGTCCCTGCCATGAAGAGTTGCAGTCTAAATAGACAAACAAAATGGTGAAAGGGAGGGGAGAGAGATGCACAAAGACATGATTGCCTCAAAGTCATAGAACAGCTGAGTGGCAGACCTGAGAACAGAACTGAAGACTCCTGCGTCCCAGCTCTGTGATCAGTCTGCTACATTACATTTGCCCTTCTCTGGCCAGGTGCATGACCGGGGCTTTTCATCATCTTCCAAGCCTCAAGCTGCTGAATCTGATCTGAAGCAGGTTGGCAGGTGCGATCACCTGATCTGGGATGGCGCCTCCCATCAGCTATACTTTGTTATTTCATCTGTTTTGCCAGCAGGGTGGCCGCACAGAGGATTGAGCAAAGGGACTTCTCTCCCTCAACCGAGGTGGTAAACTCCACGGCTGCACCTCTGGGTCTTTACTGACCAAGGACAACACTGAGCGGAGTGCTATAAGGGGAGGGGAACATAAAGGAACATTTGGTGGCTGGACTTCAGACTCTGAGGCCAAAGGACACTGGGGTGGGTGTTATGCTCAGGGTTTTACGTGTGTGACTCAGGGGTCAGCCACACCCAGCACACATGCCAAGAGTGGCACACGAGGCCATTTGGAGTGGCACACTGCACCCTCTGTGGCATCGCTGGCTCTTTTCAATGGCATGCCTGGGAATCCTACACCCTGTACAGGGTCGTCCCATGGGGGGAGCGGGGCCTGTGGCCAATTGGCCAAAGCGAGGCCCTGCCCCCCATGCTGGAGGGGAGCGCAGCAGGCTGACCAGCCCAGTATGCAACCCAGGGAGCCGGCCCTGGGCCGGGACGCCGAGGCTGCCACCTGCAGGGGGGGAGTCGGAGCCTGCTCCGGTTCCGGCCCCGGCCCCGGCGGCCGCCTACGGGAGGAAGCCAGTTCCGGCCAGAAGGCCGAGGCCGCCTGTGGGGGCCGGGTAGAGCCCGACCCCGCTGCGGGGGGGGGGGGGAGCCAGCCGTGTGGGGCAGGCCGGCCCAGAGGCCGGGCCCCACGTGCTCTGCCCCGGGCCTGCCTGCTCTGCCCTGGGAGGGGAGAGGGCTGGTCAGGGGCCGGGCATAGCTCTCCCACCCCACCCCATCCCACCCCGCTGCCTTCGGCTGGCTGCCAAAGGCAGTGGAGCGGCCATGGGAGGAGGGGCTGCCATGCACACATGGGCCCTGCACTGCCCTGCTGGGAGCAGGACAGCGTGGGCCCACGTACCCGCAGGGCCCGGGGCAATCGCCCCGTTCACCCCCCTCCCACCCAGGCCCTGACCCCCTACTCCAACCATGGCCACCTCCGAATTTTCAGGAAGCAGCCACTTTTTTTCAGCTGAGGGGGCTGCTGGCACATGCAGCTTGCAGTGTTTCCCCAGGTCAATGCAGGGTTACTTTCCTCATTTTATTCAATGTTTCTTTCTACACTCAGACTCTGTGATTGAGAGAGCGGAAGTCTCGCCTCTAGCGGCACCCAAGGGCTGGTGTGTAATTGCCCCAGGTTATTAGGTGCAAGCTTGAGCCAATTTTGTGACGTATTGTTGGAAAGAAACCCTTAGCTATTGAGCCCAGTCCTTATTGATGTTGACTCCAGCTGGCAGAAGGGTTAGGTATGGAAAGTGCTGTACAAGATAAATTTGATTTGATTGTATTGTTGCAGTTTACTGGGAAAGGAAGTCAAGGGGGCATGTGTAACAGTAAGTCCCATCTCCGATTCAGGGCTTTTCATCAGTCGATCTCAAGGCATTTTAAAAAGGAGGGCGGTTTTGTGAGTGCACAGGACAAAGATAATTTATCCTGGCACTCAGAGTTCTCTTCCCAATGCTGTACACACATTAACTGGGAAAAAAAAAACCCAAAACACAGGGAGTCCAGTGACACCTTAAAGACTAACAAATTTATCTGGGCATAAGCTCTCATGATTAGAACCCACTTCCTGAGATGAATGAAGAGGAAAGAGCAGTTTGCTAGGCATATATACATATGCAAAGAAGCGTGAGTCACATTATTATTTCCAGAGGGGGTAGCCTTGTTAGTCTGTGTATAGCAAAAATTACAAGAGTCCTGTGGCACCTTAAAGACTAACACATTTCTTCGGGTTTAAGCTTTTGTGAGCTCCAACCCACTTTGTCTGATGCATCGGGACTCTTGTTTTTTCACATTGTTCTGTGGAGGACCAGTGTTAACAAGGTCAATTCAAACAGCGTGGACCTGGCCCATTCACAACAGTTAATGAGAAGGTGAGCACGTTTAAAGAGGGGGGAATTACTTTTTATAGTGAGCTACCCGCTCCCAGTCCCTATTCAGACCCAATCTGATTGTGTCAAGTTTGCATATGAGTTCCAGCTCTGCAGTTTCACGCTGAAGTCTGTTTTGAAGTTTTTTTGCTGAAATATGGTAACTTTCAAGTCTGTTACTGAGGGTCCGGGTAGACTGAAGTGCTCTTCTCTTGGCTTTTGAATGTTTCCATTCTTGATATCTGATTTGTGTCCATTTATTCTTGTGCACAGAGACAGTCTGGTTTGTCCAGTGTAGAAGGCCGAGGGCATTGTTGGCACATGATGGCATATATCACATTGGTGAATGAGCATGTGAATGAGCCCTTGATGGTGTGGCTGGTTTGGTTAGGTCCTATAATGCTGTCTCTTGAGTAGATATGTGGGAAAAGTTGGCAATGGGGTTTGTTGCAGGGATAAGTTCCTGGATTAATGTTTCTGTTAGTTGGTCAGTAGTTCCTGGTGGGTATTTGCTTCACGCTGACTAACATTGTTACCCCTCTGAGACATTAACTGGTTAGTCCTGGCTCTCTTGTGAGGCCTAGAGGTGTTTTTATCCCCATCTCATCAAAGAGGAAGCTGGAACAGAGAGGTTAAATGAAGCAGAGAAGCTGACCAGGACCTTGCCCCACACCACAAGGGAGCTGAGGTTCTACTGGCCTCAGCTATTGAATAAAACCATTTTGGCTGAGGCTTTGCTGAACATTGAGGTGTTAACAGAGGTGAAGATCAAACGGTAACAGTACCGAGTGCATCTGTCCATTCAGCGACCCTTCAGCAGAGCTTCTAATGAACAATTTTCTGGCCGGGATCCAAATTCATCATAGGGTGTAAAGGAAGGTGTTAATGACGAGAAGTTAGGTGAGCCGGCTACCTCCTTGGCACTGCAAAGACCTTAGCTGAGCTGACCGCCCTTGGGGAACTTGCTGGGAAGGCACATTTCTAGCTGCCACTCTGTAAACAGCCATTACTGCGAGCCTTATGTATGGCAATATTCTCCACCAGTGGCCTGAACCCTATCCCTGTCCTCATACACAGCCCAACTTCTTTCTGAAGCCACTCCAGCAACACATTCAGATGCTTTAATGGTAACTACCATCAAACATCTGTATCTGAAGAGCAGAAAGTAGCAATCAGTGGGAACTATCTAATATTAAATGTTCGGTACCCCAGAGGCTAGTACACCCAGTAAAATCCATTGATTTTAACAGCTCGATCAGATACGGCTACTCTATGAACCTCTCTGCAGAGGTCTCAGTCTGTTCTGTAGCAAAGTCTAATTGCTATTAGGAAGGCTAACAGGTTGTGTGAGCATGGGGTGCAGTGGCAGGTGAACAAAGATTTAATGTTGGCTCAGGGTGCCCCGCCCCTCCCTTCTTACAGATGCTCTGTAATAGATCTGCCTAGGAGGCGTACAAGGCTGGGTACGCTTGGGAAGAGATCAGATTTCGCAGCCAGGGCTAAGAGGAACCCAAAACGGGGTGTTTTTTGCTTCTCACTCATTTAGGTGATTGGCACACCTTGCTGCCTGGAACTGGTAGTTCTTTTCTGCTTGTAGAAAACAAACCTCCCTGAAGCCAAGATCTGAAGCAGTAACATCATATTAGAAGTCAAAGACAGCAAGAGAGTAGAACAGTTCATCTACCTGGACAGCACCAGGCTAGCCCATTGAGACCTCACGAAAGAAGGGACGTAATGGATAGGAAAGCTAGTCACACAGCACTAGCTACACTCGACAACCAACTGAAGTCCGGAAGTGAGGTCACCCGGGAGAAACAATAAGAAGACCCCTTATTGTGAGTGCTGAGAACAGAGCAGATGGAAGCAGCAATAATAAGAGAGAGGGATGGAAGAGATTGTTTTCCTACCCCGTGCACCAACATTGGTGTAAGAAGAATGTAATCAGCTTACAGGGAGGATCCATTGGAGCATCCCTCTTGGATCTTCCATGGAGACAATCAGTGAGCAGAAAAGAAAGTTATGTTAGAATAGTTGGTCCCGTATTAGCGACCGTCCCCGCCATGCAAGGTTGTTGCCTGTATGATGTTCCAGGTATTCTTTTCCCATCTTGCTTCAAGTTACAGCACAACTTCCAGAAACAATACAGTGGACTATGTATCTAAGACATATACCTTATTGGCAATGCATAGGAACAACCACGATACAGAACATGTAGGGCAGTGCAAGGGGTCACGTAGAGGAGGGGAAAAAAGATGGAATTAAGGGGGAGAAATCAAATTGGTTATCACAATGTTTCTTTTTATTATTATTTATAATTTTTATTAATTTTTTTCAAATACAACAATATATACCAAAATACCTGATTCCTCATAATATGTAAGCAAATAACGAGGGTTAGGATAAAAAGAAGGGAGATGGCATAGCTCTCATGAGAGTCCATTAAACACAGACCTCTAAAAAGTCAACCCAAATTGCTTTGAATTTTTTAGGCATTCCCTTTCTCTGAAATGCCAGTCATTTGTTAGCTGCGAGGTCAGCCATGTCGCTGAGCCAGGCATCAACATTTCATGAGGATTGTCTTTTCCATTTTTGCAGGATTAATTTTTTAGCAATGAAAGCTGCACATTGGAGCCACACTGCTTTGTTACCAGGTATTCCCCAGATAACAGGAATATAGCCAAGAATGAAGGGAGGACTCCAACTTTGCATCCAGTATCCAACTGGTCCTTTGACCCAACTCATACCAGAAGTTCTTGATACAGGGCACTCCCAAAACATATGAGCTAATGGAGCACCATGGAGTTACATTACCGTTAACAGCTGGCATTTAACCATGATCACAATTAAACTGCTCTCCCTGCCAGGCTTTGTGTTCAGAACACTAATATTCAACTTTTTATGTATTCATATAGCAAAAATCCTCCACTTTTGAATTAAAGCTACTAGAAACTGAGGAGCTTACCAATCACTGTTTGGTTTCTAAGTTTCAAGTTCTATCACGTATCTTCTGGGGCATGGCAACGTCAACAGTATCTTTTTAAAATATTGGGTATATTTTTTTTTCCTTTTAATGGAGTCATTAAAATCCTTTCTGTTCCAGGAGACACATTTAATTATCAGAGCCATCATTGTAAAAATGCACTGGATAAAATAGAAAGTCGCTTTGTGAATAAATGAGAAATTGCACATTTTCCTGAGCATCTTATAGCTCTTACAGATCTAAGCAGCAAAACTGATATACTCCAGGGGTCAAATGTCACTTCCCAGTACATATTCTACAGGAGTGGGAAAGAAATTCCCACCATGAGAGGGCTAGCAAGGGAGGCAGAAAGGGGAATTAAATAAGTGGGGGGAAAAACTGTTTACAGTCCCTGTTCGCAAGCATTATTATATAGCATGCTAATCAAAGGATAGCTTTTACACTGATGCTCCTTTCCCAGGAGTTAAGCAATAGGAAATAAGTAAATCGATACCCAGTGTACCCATTCTATATCAAAACAAAAATCTACCAGCAGATCTGACAACTTACTTAGCAGTTTAACAACAAATTCAGAGGAATTAACGTCTCTGTTCCCTCAGAGGACACCCATAGTCATGACTTTACATCATCACGAGCAGCTTTCTAGATCAACTGGCTTTAATAGTCTGGTCATTATGGATCTTCCTAACCTGTCATTGGTTCTCTTTGAAATCATCTTCCACTTCAGATATTTTACGTTGTGCTCCACCCACCAGTCTGGATGGAATTTGTAGTGTACCCTGAATCTCTGCCATGGTGGTCTGTAGGGTGGAAACTGTAGATTTCATTTCAACATTTTCTGCAGCCACCTGTTATAGTACAGCCTCAGCTCAGTTCCGTCAAGCTCAGGCACCATGTTGTTTGTAAGCAGTGGGAGCTGGGGCAGATCTCCTCTGGTTTTTTGGTGCTTTTGGATTCAGAGAGGAAAATGCAGAGCTCGAGGGCATCTTGGGAGTTTCAGTAGTCAGGCACAAGGTTTCCAGCCAACATCGAGAGGTGCTTATGGGACAATGACTGGGGATTCCCCGTGGACTGCTTCAGAGTTCAAGCAACCTGCATCCACTTGCTCACAGCACCCTCTGGTGTTTCTATTCCAAATGTTTCTTAATGGCTGGATCTGATGCCTTATGAAATAACCTGCCATGGGATGTGGTGGAAACACCATTGATTGGGCCACAACATTAAACTCAAGGTAGATCTAGTAAATATACGACAGGAAAGCAGTTTTCCAAGGCAGAGATGGGCTAGCTGTCCAGGTTGTTACCTTCCATCACTAAACTTCTGCAAATCCAGTTACTGAAGCAGTTAAACCCTAAGACCAACACTGGTGGCTTGAAATGGTCAGAACAGTTGCCTACAAAGCTCCTGGTCTATGTGGCATGTCTTGTTTGAGCTGAACCACTCTCAGCCCCCCTTTTCCTCAGCTGTCCTATTCCCTGAACAGTTCCTGAGGCTGTAGCCAAGGAACCGACCTCACAGCACCATGTTCTGGCTAGGCATTCTGCTGTCAAATATCTGCCACAGACAGAATAAGGCAATTACCCTTTCCTGCAAGGTCAAGAAATTCAGTCTAGCGCGTGTAGCCAGGGTCTGCATGAGCAGAGGTGAACTTAGGGAAGGGTACGAAGCTGGTTTGTCACTCTGAAGTGCCAAGGACAGAGGGGGACATTGAACAAAGCACTGGAGAAGGTGGTATTTTGTATCTATTTCATGCTTAGGGCTTCCCGAATGCTGGACCCAATTCAGTAAAATTCCCAGTGGCTTGAGTGACGATTACATCAACACAAACCAGGTACCTTTTAGAGCACAGTGGCAGGGTGCATGGGGGCAGTTAGTCAGAGCGCAACATAACAAACTCAGCTGTCCCTGCAGCCTGCGGCCTGTCCCAGAGCAAAGGAATGAAGATCAGTAGGAGCAGCTGCAGCAAGCGGGGCCCATGGAGATTTACCCTCAACAAAGCTCTAGGGCAGGCACACTCCATGAGAAGTGCTCTGCCTTCCAGTAGCTTACCACAGCCCACATGTGGCTCCCCCCACCTTTTGCTGAAGCTGCTTCTTGAAAAGGGGACTTGACTCTCCGGGAACACCCAGCCCCACCTGCCCCCAGGCCGAGCAGCTGTCACTAAATCAGGACTAGAACTCAGCAATCCTCCACTCCCAATCCTGCGCATAAACCAAGAGACCTCACTTCCCATCCCAGGGTGGGAAAGTCTTATATAAACATTAACCAACCCCAGTGCCACCCTTTGAGTTAATTACTGTTCCCAGTGAGTTTCCAGACAGAGAAGCCTGCATCCACGACTGGTTGCTCTCAGAGCAGGATTCTGGATTATAGGGCTGCCTGTAGGTCTGATCTGGTATGGCAATTCCTAGCAATTGAGGCGCAGAAGCAGTAACTTTCCCCAGGCCACCAAATAAATCAGTGACATCTATGAGCCTGATATTCTGTTTGGTATGACCCCTTGGAGTATTATTCATCGAGGGGACCAGGCAGACGCCAGGTTCTTTGTCCACCGGGATTAGAGCCCGGCCTTGATCTGATGGAATGGAGGAGGCACTGACATGTACATTAGTGGTCAGGGGGGTCAAATAATAGAGGGTTAAACCGGTCCACCCGACAACCTAAACAAACATTAGAGGTATTGAATACTGTTCCCATAAGGAAAGAAGTAAGGGGGGCAGAAGGGTAGGGGAGATTAACAATAACAGGGAAAATATCAAAGGAATCAAAAAGGTTATAAGCAGAAGATATTTATTGCTGATCATTTTAAGTACAAAAAGGCTTAAGCACTTCTTTTCTTTAAAGATAAGTACACACTTTTAGCTTTTATATACTTGCAAGGTTTACTTTTACCATTAAACTTGTTATGTTATTATGCTGCAGCAGGTCTTAAAGATAAAAATAAATGCGCATTATTAACTATTTAATTGCTAAAACTATTCTTATTACTCTGCACTTGCCCCTAGCAACAAAGGGGTGCCCCTAACTTCAAAGGGGACGGCAGGCTATCTACCTGTACTCCCAGGCTGGGGTGCTAAACTGCTTGTTCCCTAACCTTATACCTATCCCCCCGTACCCTCGGGGACCAGGGTGCTAACCTACTTCTGTCCTTACACCAGGACTCGGGGACTAAGCTTTTCTTACTGTTTCAGTTACTTATATACCTGTTACTTATATACCTGTTACTTATATACCTGTAGCTACTTTTGAACCAGCGTTCACCTAGGCCTATTGGTGATTTCTTAATACTCACCGAACTCCTTGCCAACGTGTCAGTTTCGCCACCGTCGGGGATCAGGTGCTGACCTTTCTTTGATGAGCTCGGGCCAACGTGCCAGTCCAGTCAGCTTCAAGACTAGGACCTGACCTTTCTCTTTCTTCTCTGGACTAACCCCACTTGCTATAGTGACTGGAGCCACTGGGCGTCTTGAGTCAGTCCAACCCTGTCCGCCTCAGTGTCCTAAGAGCTGATCTTTTATAGAGCTTTAGCCCTCGGTGCCCCTCCTGTTTTTACAGGGGTTCCCACAGTCTTTGCCACATTGCCATCGATCATTTTAGTTAACTGTCAGCCATTGATCATTTTTAGTTAGCTGTCGGGGAGCTATCAGGGAGTTATCAGGGAGTTCTCTTCCGAGAAGAGATTGCAACCTTGTTGGGTATTCGAGGCTCGTTAGGGTGCTTGTTAGGATGCTCGTTAGGGCTGCAGCTGCTCATTAGATGATGTCTGAGTTCTTGGCATAGGTTCATGTGAACGGTTATGCTAAGGCCTTTGAAAACTGGTTCAGGCTTGGGCCTATACTTACTAACTACTACTCTTAAAACTAATTTCCCCTAATAATATAAATTCCCATTAACCTAATCCACTTTATACATGACAAAGGACAGAAGAACCAAGGAGCCTCTGCTCTAACCATTCAGCCACAGTCCCTTCCTATCAACATCAGGCCAGGAGCAGTGCCTCATTCTTCCCTTATATCTAACATATAGACGTATAGGTCTCCTACACTTATGTTCTGCCTCTTTAAAGACTCTGCAGCTCTCCCACAGGCCTGCACATCCGTTATATATTTAGGTTCCATTCCCCAACAAGTGAGTTGGATGAGAGGAATGCGGCTGGTTACACTCCCTCTTCATCTCTGACCCATTTCATGTCTCTGCTACATCTTGGTGGGGATTATGTCTCCTTGGATGGCTCCCAGCAGGACTGTCAATTGGAAATAATAGATTTTAAATCCTCTGCCATCATTTCAGCCAGGCATGATGAGCTGTTTTTAATTCTTGTTGTACACGGCTGTCTTTCACTAAAGCAGGGCAGTGTACTGGTCTACCAGACCAACAGTGGCTCTTTGTCCTTATTGAATTTTATTGGGAATATTCCTCTACCTAGCAGGGAGGGCTCTGTTAGCTATGCCTTAGTGCAAATCTTTAGCTCTGTGCCTCAGTTTCCGCTCTATCATGGGATAACACTTGTGTTCTTTAGAAGCCTTCATTACTGTTCATAAAGATTAAATGTGATATTACCTATAAACGTTTCACATACATGGGCCTGCGTCCGCTCTCACTGGGAGTTTTGCCAAGGACTTCAATGGATGCAAGACCAAAGTCTTTGTCTTAAACATCCACCTACCTATTGGTCAGTGGCCACTTGTGGGTGACATTCATTTATCTGACAAAACTTACATCTCTCTGCATTCAGAGCAGGGCTTATTCTTCTAGTCTATTGATCATCTCTATTGGAGGCTGTTACAAGTCTGTGGCCAGATTTACCGCAATCTTCTGGACGACAGCTGACACAGAACTTGGCTCCTTCTATTGCCAGAGAGTAGACTACCACACAGGCTCTCGGAGTACTCATTAGCTCTTCATAGCGTAGAGTTCATGATATACCCCTGAGCAGTTCTGATTCCAGTGACACACCCGCACCATTCCAAGGGGGAAGGGTCAGTTAAAGTTTACAAAGCACCTGGAAAATTACAAAAAGAGCTAAGCAACAGGACGCTCATTTCAGAAAAGCCCCAGCTGCAGTGTGATCAGAGGAAATATTTCTGTTAATGGGGAAATTATCCTCGAGCTGAACTCCGGAATGAAATGGGCTTATCAAATGTAAATGGGGAAGCATTTTAGAATAAAACGTTTCTCAAATTGATTTTAAATGAGATCATATTTAACAAGTTGATCAAGCTCTCTGTTAAATGTTGGCTATTAATGTCTCTGCATGGCTCCATCAACCTTCAACCCCTCCTGCCTGGGGGATCCAAATGGATTCACCAGGAGGCTGGTCTCCTTGGTCACTCCAGGGTTTGATTCTGGCTGGGACTGAGAGCTCTGAGCACCAAGTAGAACCAAGGTGGAATGAACGGCACTCAGTCCCTTTGCAGAATCAATGGAGCTGCAGTAATAGCACACCCCAAAGTGTGGCTAAAAATTCCCTAGCTAAAGCTGTACAAAAGTCCGTTTGCTTCAGGAGCCAGTGAATTTTATATAGGCCTCTTTGGAATATAAAAGCCAAGCAATATAGTCTTTCTAACAGCTAATGAAGGGCAGTGTGTGTGTAAAAAAAGGGTCCTGCAAGGTTTGAAGGACTCTGAGCTCTGGCTGGAAAGAGACGCTTCCATTTAACAAGTTTGTGTCAGTGGAACAATGCTCGACGCAGGTTCAAGGTACCCCTCGACAACAGAAAAAGAGAAGCATACTAGGTTTTCCCTGCCGCTTCGGTCAGTATAACTTCCGTTGCTCTATGTGAATGAGCCTCCTCCCTGAGCAACGTAAATTACACCAACCTAAGCGCCGGTGTGGACGGCGCTATGTTCGCGGGACAACTTGCAAAGGGCTTCCCAGAGAGAGGAATGCTGGGAAAGAATCCTTCTCAAAGGGCGGTCATGCCTTGGGGAGAACCAGAGGCGGCTTTTGGGGTGCGCAAAGCCCTGAGCAGTAAGGGCCCCCTTTGCTTACGCCTACCGCAAAAGCCACGTCCAGTTTTGGGGCCCCTGACAGGGTGCAGGAGCTGCAGGGTAGGCCAGCCATGAAGAGCCAGGGCCGTGGGGTTTTCAGGGCCCCCAGAGGGACACCGGGATTGTGGAGGGGGCCAGCTGCAGCGATCCAGGGCTGCGTGGGCCCCAGGTGGAGCACTGGGGCCACAAGTGGGGACCCAGGGTGCCGTAGCCACGGGGGTGGGTTGGCCGGGGCACCAGTGGGGCAGAAGGGACGGGCAGCAGGGATCTGGGGCCATGGGGGACCCAGGAGGCGTGCTAGAACTGCGGGGTTGTGTAGGGGGGTTTCAGGGCCCGGGTGGGACACTGAGGCCATGGGGCAGGCAGAAGGGATCCCTATAGGGGGCCCCCCAAGGGGCCTTTGCCTAGGGCCCCAGGTAGGCTAAAGCCGCCTCTGGGGAGAACTAGCAGGTACCAATTTTCTAGAATGGCTGCTTTGGTGACATAGCCATCCTCACTCTAGTAGGGTGGATCGAAACATCCTCCACTTTGGGTGGTAGCTGCCAGCGTGAGCATCAGAGCTAAGCCACAAGCCACCGCAGCATGAGCAGAAGAGTCCGTGCTCCCTAAGGGCTCATGTCCAGTGTGCACAGGGGATTGCCATTGGTTCTGGGACGGGGCCGCTGCCTGTTACAGCACATGGGGTGGGATTTTCAGACGTGCTCAAGGCCTACGCCTCCCCCCACTTCCGCCCACAGGATTTTATTCCTGCGTGACCTCAAGGGCTGCCCAAACACAATAAACAGCAACAGCTGCTGCTGAGAACGTAGAGTCCAAGACCTGATTGGTGGGTGAGAGAAACAAATCAGCAAGGCCTGGGGGGGTGGGAAAGATGGGGCCACAAAATAAGGGGCTGAACACAATTCTGAGCCAGTCAGGAGTGATCACAGCTGGATACCTGCAGAGCTATTATCAGGATCACCATTAGCTCTAAGAGGGACAGAGTTAGGCCAGCACTGAACCCTTCTAAGTTGAGACCTGGAGTTTTGATTCAGGCTCATTTCCAGGGTTGGGCTCTGATGTGACAGGAGGCATCTTGCTTCTGGTGAAGTCTCCGTGGGCTTGTGGCCACAAAGGTGCTTACGTCGCTAGCCCGCAGGTGTAGGCATAGGTGGTCTTAGCAGGGGAGCAGTGTGGGCATTTGCCCAGGGGTCCGCGGAGGGGAGGGGCCAGGGGGCTTACAATGGGGCTGGCAGAGGTGGTGAGGTCCTGGCAAGGCAAGGGGAGCGAAAGTCAAAGATGGGACCCCCATCAAGCCAAGTGGAGAGGCCCCACCCTTGACTTTTGCCCAGGGCCCCGGAATCCCTAAGGCCACCCTGGGTGTAGGCACCTCCATCCCATTTTTAGGCACCACCACGATCCACCTGTCTCTCGCTCAACTGCCTCCTAATAAGGTAAGAGCCTAAACTCCCTCATCATCTCAGTTTTGCAGATAATGTTCCCACCTCTGGGCACGCTCATTGCTGTCTTCCTCAGGGCACTCAGGCACCTATGTCCCCACTGAGCTCCGGGGCAACCCACAAACCTGTGGAATATCAGTGTTCGGATACATGGCTCACATGTGGGACTCGCATCCATAGATGTTCTCGGAGGCTCCTTAACACTGCACAAAAGAGCTGGGCACTTATAACCTTTAGTCCGGTGATAAAGGTACTCATTGGCCATGGGGAGGGTCAGTGGTTCAAGTGCCCCCTATGCCAGACGAGGAGATGTCCAGCAAGTGCGTTAGCCAGTGGGCTATAGAGTTATTCTGGCTCTGGCAGGTGGTCAACTCTTCAGTAGTTACTCCAGCTCTTTGTTCTCCAGTGAACGTGCAAATTGTGGGACACGTAGAGCCGATGTCCTGCAGATGCCCCCTGTTCCAACTGGGACCATCCAGCTACCACTTTACAAGGTGGGGAGAGTCCCAGCCTGATTTCTCAGCACTCGAGAGGTTTAAATGCACCCCAGACCAGCTTCTGGGTGCGTGTTTGAAGCAAAGTTTATAAGGTTTACTCCTCTCTCACTAGAATGAAGACTAAGGGGATTGGAAGAACCAAACACATGGCTAGATCGAAGTGCCCCTAAGCCATGGCTCCCCAGGCTGAGGGAGTTAAGGTAACAGTACACAAGGAACCAATGAAGGCATCATCACAGCCAGCCGTGCTACCCCCATGTACCAGGTATCCCTCTGCCACTCGAGGCAACCTTTCAATGTGAGATCCAGGGAGACTCAACCCCATAGCCACAGCCAGAATTATGCATTTTAGCACCCGGGGAGCGCATGTGTATTTGTGGCCTCTATCCAGAAGTGATGCATCCGGGGGAAACATGGAGTCATCCCCCCCAATACCAGATTTTTTGGTTGCGCCCCCCCCCAACACAGAAAGGCTGGGTGGCCCCTGAGTTGAGTCAGGGAATGAAGGTGATGTACGGCTGGGCAAAGCCACTTGGGGATACCATTCGTCCCCCAGAACATTCCTCTGCACCCCCGGGGGGGCACGCATCACCGTTTGAAAACTTCCGCGGGCTCATCACGTGCTCCTTCAACCGTTAAATTGTGCCTCCTCCCCCACTATCAACAATTACGTGTCACCTCGGCCCCTGCTGGGGGAGATTTGGTCATTTTTCTTCCTCCGCAGCTTTGCATTCTGGGCAGCTGCCTCCCTGCTTCATACTCCCTCCCCTGGTTCCGGCCCTGCCCACAACCTTTGGGATTAGAATCAAGCACTTTCTTGGCCACCAAACCTCCATGCAGATCAGCTGGGCGGCCTAAAAATCCAGCTGGAGCCAACCCTCTTGCCACAGATTCCATCTACGTGACTGGGGGCAGGAGAAAATGTGCAACGTGAAGCCCTGAAGGATCAAGCTGGCATTGATACACCGCATTTTCTGGATCTCCGGAAAGGGATAATTTGGCTCTACAACCCTAACCTCACAAATCCGCCCCCAGCCACTCATTCAATCCACTAGGCACCTGTGTGGAGTAATGATTGGACGTGGAGTTTCTCACTGACCACACTGATTTTGGCAGCTATCTACTGCACAATTGTTCTTCAGTCCACCTGCTGCTCTGTCTCACACAGATAAAAGCTGCAGTGAAGCATCACAGACAGTAGATGGCAATTAGGCAACATGATTCATCCCTTCATTCCAATCCTTGTATAACACCAGTTCATACCCCTCAGCCAGTGATCTCCATACTTTCCCACCTCTGATTTAAGTGTTTATACCCCTGATATAAATGGAGAAGTCACCCAACACCTGAGTTCACCCAGGTTCTCATGGTGATTCAGGGACAGGCGGAAATAATTCCAAAGAGTTTGGCCTCCTGGTCCCTGTTCTAACCGCTAGGCCAGTCTTCTCTGGACTGAGCACAACAGCCACGTCACCTGAATGATCAATCCCTCTTCCTGGGTTTCTAATGAGACAGAAAAAGGCGGACACTGCGCTGTACAATACAGCTTCCTATGGAGACAGGGGCATCACTTCTTCAACTAGCTTCATTGAAAGCCCTCCACCCAGGGACGGCCTCAGCTAACTACACTAATGTAAAGACTACAGAGCCCGGCCTGGGATTTGACACTGAGGCTATGTACACATGATATCCTTCTCGCGCGGTAAGGCAGGGAGCTGCACACACAAAAATCCTGCTTGTTGCGCGGCAACATCCCCTTGCCGCGCAACAGTTAAACGACCTAAAACCAGCGTGGTTCGGCTTACCACGGAACAGTTGTTCGGCGGTAGAGCCGGTGTGAACAGTCCTTGCGGCTTTGACAGCCTCTTATGTCCTAGAGTGCCTGTCAAGGGCACTTTAGGACACCGGAGCTGTCAAATTTGTCAATTTCACTGCTCTAGCAGAGCAGTGAAATTGACAAATAGCGGCTTGAGCCGGACTGGGGTGGCAGGGCTCAGCCACGGCAGCTGAGCCCTGGAAATAGCACCGCTGTCAGCTGCATGGTGGGATAGGTGCCCACCATGCACTGCTCCTTATAGCGAAAATTCAAAGGAGCGTCTGAACGCTCCTTTCGCTATAAGGAGTGCTGTGTTCTGACGTTGGCTTGTCCCGCAATACTTTTATTGCAGGACAACTCTCGCCGTGGGTACATAGCCTGAGACAGCGAACTTGATGTAAAGACACACTGCTGTTTGCAGTGAGGACAAAGCTTTCACAAGGAGAAGTTACGGAAGTTTGGCCTTGTCTGCTCTTAGCTCTTATACCGGCAGAGCTCCGTGGGTTTGGGGTTCCTGTAACCAACAGAGCTCCGTTGGGGTAAACCTTGGAGGAGATGCCATTACACCAGAATGGAAGTTCTCTTGCTGGCAGAGCTTCGGCCTCTCAGGGAACGGGTGTAAATTGTGCTGGCAGAGGCCATTTTATGGCAGCATAAGATTTATCTCCATGAGGAGAGTTTGCTGGTAGAAATCTACCAGCGCAACTATTCTGGGGTAAATGAGACCCCCGAATGAGTGCTTTCCGGGGCAATATTCTGTGAGTTCAGGGATGAGGGGGACTCTAGCAGGCCCAGCCACCTCCTGCGTGCTTCTGTGTGACCAACGGTGGCTCTGTGACACTCTGCCTCAGTTTCCCCACTCAGGTAACCCAAAGACTACACCAGGCACTCTTGCTTGAATAATCCCCCTCCAGGGGGCAGTTTATTACAAACCATAATGCAAAGAGCCTGTAACAACAGGCCAAAAATGTAATCCCTAATCTCCTGCCGTCTCTGTAGCTCTTAAAACCCTGCTCTTCGATCAGGATCACACACACCCCTCAGCCTCTCTGCTGGGCAGGCATCATCACCATGCCTCAGTGTCTTCCACTGCACCGAGGAGCCTTCTCCTTTCTCCTCCGTCCCTCTACCAAGACAGCCAACCCAGCGCTTCCTGCTCTTCCCAGCAGGAACTCCCATGGCCTTGGCTGGGAAATCCTCTTTACGAGGGGACCATCCCTTCATTCCTCCCAGCCCTCTCACCCTCTCACTGGATCCAGCTCTCCAGGGTGGAGAAGTCAGCAGATAAGTTCCTCTGCTGATCCTTTGCCTCAGGTTCAGCTCTCCAGCCAGGTCAGAGCCAGCAGGCACTTCCCCTTGTTTCAGTCCTTTCTGGCTGCCTGCCCTTGGGGAAATCAGCTGGCAAACCCTGCTGCTGCTCTCCTGGCCTTCGGCCTTTCCCCAGGAGCCATCCGCTGGCTCTGGCAGCTCTTGTCTCCTCCTACGCTCCCCAGCTGCCCACTGCGAAGCCCCAGGGGAGTGAACTGATAAGCCACCCACGCTCTGGCCCTCCCCTTACTAACAGGGCCAATGTCGTGCAGTCACGGAAACTTGCTTCACTCTCCTGGCTCTGGCAGGGTTTAGAAGCATGGCGGAGGTGACAGAACGCCAGGCCAGGCCAGAAAGATGCTGCACCTACTTGAACAGAGAAAGGTCAGCGCGAACCACCCCAGCAGTTTGGACCTAGGATCTAGGTCTTCCAAGTGCTCTCGCCTGTAGAATATACTGCCTATGTAATAAATCGAAGCCACACTCTGATGAAGTGCCGCTCTTAGAGGAGCGGGTTGCAGCAGAACAGCTCACAGTATCTCTGTAGTATGGAAATGAAGACTAGCTCATCTGGCTGAAATTACAGTGCATTTTTCCCTGGGTGCAGTCACTCCTCACGTTAGAATCGGATTGGTGTGCAGGGTGAAGGCCCTTCCCTGCTCTTGTGGAAAGGGCAGAGGGATCATTAATGACACTCAGTCAGGACTTTCGGTCTCCATTTCATGTCAGAGGCATGGCACACCTAGACAGAGTTGTTCCCTCCGATCGTGCTCAAGCCTGGGTTCAACGCTGCCAGAGGGACAAGACCAGCTTCTGAAACAGCTGGACCAACACCTAGGTGCTCCTTAGAGATTTCCTAACCAAATCCCAAGCCAGCCCAACCCCGCTTGGCTTGCAAGAGCTACTAGGAGGCAAGCACAGAGGGCTGGGGCTGCAATATGTAGAGGTAATAGTCAGTTGGTCATCACTCCCCACCTGCAAATTATCCCCTGGGCTCAAATGTCTCATCCCTGAGCTTGGCTAGTTGCATATTTGTGGGTATACGTGCCAGTTATTAAATAGCCCTCGGTATCATCCTGTGGATATGAATGTAATTAGAAATGTGAAGCCTTAGCCCTTCCATAGCCTCTTCTCTCAGTACAAACATTACCTAGTTCCAAAGGGGGAGCCGTGTTAGTCTATTGCAGAAAACCAACAGAGTCCTGTGGCCCTTTTAAAGACCAACGCATTTATTTACCACATGAGCTTTCGTGGGAGAAAAGTGTCTAACGAAGTGGGATTTTCTCCCACAAAAGCTCATGTGATAAATAAACATTACCTAGTGAACCTTCTAACAGCTCATTGGGGATAAATATCAACTCCCCTTCACAAATGGGGAAACTGAGGCACCGAGTGGTGCCAAGGTTTGCTAATAGCCTTAGAGTCTCCATCACAACCATGATCTAATATCCCAGATCTCGTGGGACCCAATCCTGTCCTTAGGCTTCCAGCTACTACTGCAGCTCAAAACAAGCACGCCGCCAAAGTCTCTTCTTCAGTTGTTGAACACCATGCCCTGCAGGGATGTGCAGCAACAGCTCAGTATAGCAGGTGCTGCCTTTGTAACCCATATGCCTGAAAAGGCTATCTCTTGAGAGACCTGCTGAGGGTGGGTTACTATTGTTGGGCAGATTAGCGACCCACAACTGGAAACTTCCAGAGGCAGGGAGTGGTAGCAATTTGAGCATGCTCCACAGTGTACCCTGCTGGTGTGATGGGATGTCAGTCAGATGACTGGAGAGCAGCAGCCTGAGCAGACAGCAGGCAGGAGCTGCCTTGAGGGGAGACCATGTGCTCAGTGTTCTGGAGAGGAGCTGAGCCAGGAGTGAACAAGATGTTTTCTCCATGTAAAAGAGTCATTTGCGACAGACCTTGCAGACATGCATATGGGACTGAGGGCTGGTTGCAGAGGAGAAGAGAAAGCCTGCATGGAATGCTACAGAGGATCCCAGCAAAGAAAGAAGAGGACAGCTATTTCTTGCCACTCAAGCTTCCACACTGGAACAGAGACTGCAGCTGAGAGTTGGGTGAACTCCACACAGACTTTGGGACTCTTGGGTATCTTTCATGCAAGGGATTGTTCTTGGTTAATTGTAGTTTGTTTTCTTAGGATAAGGTTCATTTAGTTAGTAGTTAATAAAGTTCATTGTTATGTTTAATGTAGTAGTATTTTAATGTGTGAGTGTAGCTCTGAGCAAGCTTCGCTGTGAGTCCTGTACAGACTGGATCCTGGGTCTCCAGCTGCTTTTCTCCACAGGGGTTGGGGTGTATTTCTGTGGGGCACTGGAGAAGGGCAATTTAATTAATTTTAGCCCACCCGAAGGTTACACCTTTTCAAAGGGAGTGAGCAAGCTGCCTGCCCAGCCCCACCTCTCATTCCAGATTAGCTTTGGGTCGAGCTAGCCAGGCTTCATGGGCAATGCTTTTAGAAGGGCTTGTTTTGTTGAAATCTGGCATTTCCTTATTTCTGAGTGCTGGCCTCTGCAACCTTAACCTTAACCTTGCCCCTGCATCCTTAATGCTCTTTTAACGTAGAGGGAGTTTGTACATAATTTGAAACATTATATTGTGCCAGATCTGGTATAAAAGCCTGTAATGGAATACGCTATCCTTTTAAGGAACCAGGAGCCCTTCTCCCTCAGTCAATCCTGGGGATGCTCTTCAGTGGAGGGTAATATATATGCTGCCTGCTCCCTCAAAACAGGGAGAAGAAAATCAGGAGAGTGAATTTGTCTTAGGAAGACCAGGACTGGCAGCTCCATGAAGGGGCAGAAGATGTCTATGAACTTTTGTGTTGCTGTAACAGGTGTTATTTTGGGAACACTGAAAACCCTTTTGAACCGAGTTTGGCTATTAACCCAGCCCTCGTGATGGTTGGTGGCTGTCCAGAGAGACTGTGGGGAGTTCCTAAGGCGCCCAGAAAAGGGGGAGCAGAGTGAGGGTTCTGCAGTGGGGAGCACTTTGTAAATGGCCGGCTCGCTGCAATCCCCACCCATCCATGCCCCGTTAGAATTCTACCTGTTTGTATTATATTTTGACTGACCATGAGGGTTTTGGGGTGGGGTTTTTCCTCACTTAATTACTCCATTCCTTCCCCTTGTTTTTTAAATTTCACTGTCTCCAACCTTCCACTTGCTTGCAGGCTGGGAATGACTCAAAACTACTGTGCTAGCCTTATTTAAAAACCGGGTCCCAGTCTTGAGCCATGGTTAACAACAGCACTTGCTCAGCTGCCAAGTTTCTGCAGCAGGATAGAAGCTACCACCCTCCCTTGTTATGTAACTTTTGTCAAAAGTCAGGGTGCCCTTCCTCCCACATGCAGCTGCTGACAGTCTAGGTCTCAGGGATGTTGCTACCTGAATCATTAAATCCTCATTTAGAAAGTCCTAAGAGTCTTAACCCTGCCTGAGTAGTTAACCCCCTCTATTCTCATTACATCTCAGCTGCTCTGCCATTTGGGATCATTTCCCACTGTGTGCCTAATGACTTGTTTGGGTTTTCCTTCTGTGCGTTTGGTTTTGTGTAGGCTGCCTACAAGCAAACACAGCTTAGCCGTTACCTAGCATTTTCTCCTGCCTTTCAACCTGAACCCAAAGCAGCCCCGGAGTCAAGCATGGTGTTTAAATTTTAGGGGGGCATGGCCTTAAATCCAACTCCAGGTGTGAAAGTCACAGCTGGCTCCCACGTTTATTATAGGCTAAAATATAAGCCCCGGTCAGCATGCTCCCAGACCTGAGAAAATTCAGATCCTGATCTGGCGTGGAGTCATTTCTAGTTAGACGGAGGAACCAAATTAAAGGGCAGCTCCAGAATGATGTGAGATTCCACTCCTCCCATTAGTGCCCTAATGACTAACACTCTGTACTGTTATCGGTCCTTATCGAGAGAACTGCTATGGCCTTTCGGTGGTGCCGAATATAGTGTGGTGGATTGATTGGGGGCTAGGCAGGAATTCGTTATCCCTGACTTTGCCATCTGTCTGGTTAGCTTTTTATATGGTCTCCATCACCCTGTGTCTGAACACATTTCCTGTACCTTTACTTAATCTCTTTGAGCCTGGTCTGTACAATGGAGATAATAATGTGTACTCAGCTTTGATTTCAGTTAGGGCGACAGGTGCTCAGCCCTTCTGAATAGAAGGCCGGCCCCTGCTATTTGTGAAGGTTAACTTTAGGCACCCAGGTTTGAATTTGTGGTTAATATTGTGATGGGTGTAGCACCAACAGTATGCATGGTGCTTTCCACAGAGATCTACAGACAAGGCCTCCACCTGTTCCTGTGCTAGGCAGAAAATATGCAGACAAAGCCGGGCTGGAGTCACAGATGGGCCCGGATGGGCTGGGGCCCACCCACTTAGCCCTGAGGCCTGCCCACCTTAGCTCCTGGCAACGGCATGAATTTTACTGCCGCAGCTGCAAGTGGAACTGAGGCACCAGTGCCTCTGCCCTGCTCACAGCCACGCACACTGGCTGCCCCAGCATTGTGCCTCTCCTCCTCCCTCAGGGGGCAGCTTCCAGTAACATGGCCGGGCCCATCCTGCACTTTCAGGGGCCCAGCCAGAAAACTGGGGCTGGCTATATCCCGGAGATAAAAGGGAAACAACAACAGTAGCTGGTTTATTTTCATTTTCCAGACATGATAAGTAAATAACCAGCTCTTAGAACCATCAGCTCTTTGGGGCAGGGACTTTTCTCTTCTCCTACATTTGTACAGCTCCTTGTACCTTTGAACTTAGCCCTGTCCCTTCAAATATATGCTTCATTCACATGCCATGATGACTAACCTGCCCATTCTAGCCACGGGGACAGGGAAGGTATTAGTGAACTCCTCCTGAATGTTCGGAAGTATTTACTTGGATCTGTGATCACCTGTTGCTGTCAACGATCCTTACTCTGCTTGCACTTGCATTATGTAGTGTGTGTTAAGGCCAGGGATTTTCTTCCCTGTTGGCTTAGGTAAAACGTCATAGGAACACCTCATCCATATCACTAGAGAACAACAATAGAGCAGCCATATTCAAAGGCAAGATTAACTGGTTTCAGGGGCCCCTAGCCTGGGCCCCAACCCCCACTACAGGACCCCCGCCCCTCAGCATGGCAGCCTGTGGATGGGCCGTCACTGGGGAGGGTCCTGGGGACAGAGGGTGCTTCCACTCCAGCCCCATTCTGACTGTTCTGCCCCCAGAGGTGGGCACAGCTGGCATTCAGTGCAGCCTCCAGCGCTGCCCCCCAGGGCCACGGGTCATGGAAAGCTGCACCATGCACCAGCCAGCACTTCCCGCCGGGTGGAGTGAACAGGCACTGGCCAGACCCACCCCGCCCCACCCACAGAGGCGGACCAGCCAGCCTGTGGAAGGGCGGGAGCAGAGCCCAATCTATGGCCATAGGGCCCCACCCCTCCCCAGCACCAGCAGGGCAGGGGCCCTCCCAGTGATCCCCCAAGCCCTGCCAGCATTGAGTGGGGTGGTGGGACTGGATTAGGTAGGAGCCTTAGGGGCTGGAGCCTGGGACCCCCTTTAGGCCAGGGCCCAGGGCTTCATCCCCCATAGGCCCTACATTAATCCGGCCCTGGCCATATTGGGTCAGCCCAATGGTCCATTTAGCCCAGTAGCCTGTCTTCCGACGGTGGCCAATGCAGGTGCAGGGGAATGACTAGAACAGAGCTCTTCTTGACTGAGCCATCCCCCATCATCCAGTTTCCGTTTCTGGAAGATGGACGTTTAAGGACACCGAGCAAGAAGCTTTTGATGTCAATTCATCCATATTTTTACAAACAGGCCTATTGAGAATGCAAGTGAATTGATGCCTAAGAGATGACGCTGGTGGATCTGGGATGAGGGGCTGGAGTTGTCATTTCTCTTCAAGATTTCAGGATTTTTCCTCGAGTTAGTCCTTTAAATACTCCGAATAGACGCATGGGGGAGGGGTGGTTGAACACTGTCCATCCATATGCAACATTATCAAGACATATCATTTATACTGCGTCTGCTGGTGCTCAGCAAACAAATAATAAACGACTGTTTGTCCCAGGCAGGTCATGTGTGATGAGAGGGGTGAGGTCATATCTTTTATCGGCCGCACTTCTGTCATTACCTCACTCAGCTTGTCTCTCTCATATCCTGGGACTGACGTGGCAGTTAACCTGGGACCTTCGGCACTAAATCCACAGGTCGCTACCGCCTGAGCAGCTCTGAGAGTAGCAGAGTTTTATTTCCACTGGGACCAACCATGAGAGGAAACCAGAATCGCACGAGTAGCCCTGGGAACTACGTATTGAACGACCCTTGTTCAGAGCTTCTGAGTAAAGCTGGCCTGCATGGGGGGCGAAGGGGGAAAGGTAAAATGAACAACGGCGCGTGCAGAAGTGTGCCACAAACGCAGGTCAGTTACTGCAGCACGTTCTGGTGGCTTTTACTGTGATTTCGCCATCGCTTTCACCTAATTCTAGGATGCCACGCTCCATCCCCAGCGGCACAAGGTGCCATTGGCTTAGGAGTGGCAGGCTGACTTAGTGTATCATGTTGGACTGGATGGCCCGGGACTCTGCTCCAGTGGGCAACTCCCAGGGACTTTATTCCCCCCACATACGTACATCACGCAACAGCATTCAAAGTCCTGCCCCTGGGCAGCAGCAAAGGCGAGAGGGGTGCACGGGGCCAAAGAAGCTAACTGATTTTGTGTTCCTTTCTCCTAACCCCAAACACTTTCTAGCGGGAGAGGATGATGGAGGAGACAAGGAGTGAGGGACGAGCAGCACGTCCTGCGCAGGCTGCCGCTCGTGCAGAAAGGCGAAATGTTAAACAAACTCATGTTTTGCTTTACCTGCAGGCATGTCAAGTGATTTTATCATATACCCCTGCCCTCTGCCTCAGGAGCCACGGCTCCGCTCCACCTGCACCCTCCCCACTTCTCCACCTCTGACCTTTTATCTCCCCCTCACTCTGTTCCTCCAAACACCACCCTGTCGCCAAGTTCATACCAGTGCATTAGCTTCCCTTTGCTTTTCCCAGCTGTGTCGGTGGGAGAAATGAGACACATAACAAGCGTACTTGTCCGGATCTAAGCTCATGGCACAGACTCATTGAATGGGTAGAAACAATCATGTCTCCTTCTCCACTGCAGGGCCGCCCGGCCTTTCACCCATAAGGCAGCTTCTTTGTTTTTCTCCTGGTTTTATGGGGGGCATTTTCTCTTCTCCCCACCCTTCTGGTCAAGTCACAATCCCAGCCTCTTCCTGACAGGTTTCCGCTACCTTAGCCACCATCCACATGCACACAGCCCTTAGCTACTTTCCCAGCTCTTGACGCCCTGCCAGAAGCCACTGGCCCTCTAATACCATCCAGCATGAGATCTAAGTCTCGGCAAACCATGCAAATATGATTGCTGGGGAAAGCCTGGCAACATTATTATCCCACACTTGCCTGCCACCTTTCCTTCAAAGATGTGCAGGCAATTTACAAGCCATCATTGGCTTTCTAAGAGCAATGGTACTTCTACCTGATAAATGGGTGGCCATAAGGCCAAATTCACCCACTGAATTGCCCTGGGCTGATGCCAGGAATGAATCTTCTCCAGAGAGGTTATATGGCATTCTCAGTGGCAGACCCTTACCTCTGAAATTGCCTTCCCCGGCTGGCCTGGAGAGACACCGCTTGTGCTGTTTAAGGCGTTGGGTAAAGACCCATCACCTTGCACAGGTCTGTGTGTGACGGGTGGTAGGAGCAAGGGGCATTGTGGGTAACTGCACTGGAAAATGGCACCAGTAGGAAAATCTTTTTCACTAGGTGGGTGATGAAGCACTGGAATGGGTTACCGGAGGTGGTGGAATCTCCATCCTTAGAGGTTTTTAAGGTGCAGTTTGACAGACGTGGGGATGGTCCTACTTTGAGCAGAGGATTGGACTAGATGATCCCCTGAGATCCCTTCCAACCCTAATCTTCTATGATTCTCTGGCAACAATACAACAATAGGATATCTGTGCTGTTCAACATATTCCTAAGTGACCTGGAGAAGGGGATAAACAGCGAGATGGCAAAATTTGCAAATGATCGAAATTACACTGGATAGATAAGTCCAAAGCAAACTGTGAAGAGTTACAAAGTTGGATAACTGGGCAACAAAATGGCAGATGACATTCATTGTTGATAAATGCTAAGTAATGCACATTGGAAAACATAATCCAAACTATACGTAGAAAATGATGGGGCTAAATTAGCTGCTGCCACTCAAGATCTTGGCGTCCTTATGGGTAGCTCTCTGAAAACATCCAGGCAATGTTCAGGGGCAGTCAAAGAAGTTTACAGAATGTTAGGCACCATTTAGAAGAGGAATAGATAATAAGGCAGTAAATATCGTACGGCCACTATATAAATTCACAGAACACCCCCACCTTGAATACGCTGTGTAGTTCTGGTTGCCACAACTTAAAAAGATATATTAGAATTGGAAAAGGTACCGAGAAGGGCAAGAAAAATTATTAGGGGCATAGACAGCGCTGTCCCGTGGGGGGAGCGGGGCCCAGGGCCAACTGGCCTAGGCGGGGCAGAGCCCCGCCCCCCCCATGCTGGAGGGGAGTCAGGCCACTCCACCCCCCCAGGGAGCCAGCCTGGGCAGGGAACCTGAGGCTGCCAGCCGGGGGCCGGCTCCAACCCTGGAAAGGGGGGCCGCTGGTGGGGGGAGCCGCGGCAGCCAGGACCCCAGGCTGCTGTGGCTGGTGCCCCAGCCTGGGACCCAAGGCCGCCACTGGCGAAGGCTGGCCCTGGCCACATGGGGCAGGCCAGCCCAGAGGCAGGTCCCGGCTACCTGCCCCGCCCCTGGGCCTGCCTGCTCCGCCCCGGGGGTGGGGAGGGCTAGCCCAGGGGCCAGGCTTAGTGCTCCCTCCCGGAGGCAGCGGGGAGCAGGGAAGTGTGTGGCCGTGGGGGTGCTGCGGTGCGCACCACGCACTGCCCCGCTTAGAGCAGGACAGCGCGGGACCCGCATAACTGCAGGGCCCGGGGCAATCGCCCCATTCGCCCCCCTCCAGGGACAGCCCTGGGCATAGAACAGCTTCCATACGAGGAGAGATTTTAAAAAACTAAACAAACCCTTGGACTTTTAGGCTTGAAAACTGAGATTCCTAAGGGGGGGATATGATAGAGTGCTAAAGAGTCATGAGTGGTGTGGAAAAAGTAAAGGAAGTGTTCTCTACCCCTTCACATAACACACACCAGGGGTCACCCAATGAAATTAATACTGCTTCACACAACACGTCGTCAGCCTGTAGAACTCATTGCTGGGGATGCTGTAAAAGCCAAAACTATGAGAGAAGTCAAAAAAGAATAAGTTCAGGGAGGATAGATCCGTCGATGGCTTTTAGCCAAGATGCTCAGGGATGGAACCCCAGGCCCTGGATGATCCTAAACTCTAACTGCCAGGAGCCGGGAGTAGATGACAAGGATGGACAACTCGCTAAGATGCTGTTTTATTCACTCCCTGGCATTGGCCACTGTCAGAAGACAGGATACTGGGCTAGATGGCCCATTGGGCTGACTAGTATGGCTGGTCTTATGCAAAAATAACAAGTTTCAAGCTGCATAAAGACCCGTTCTGAAACTACCATGTGCTTGGGCAAAACATCTGGGGAAAAGAGGAATTCAATCTTAGCCGTCGGGTATCAGTTCACTTCTCAACCTTGGTTGCAACATGGGCCATCTGGACATAATCAGCGCTGAAGAGAATGGAATGTTGTGAAGTGGGAATTCTTCCAGACTGCCCCTCGCTCTGCTCTATATATAGACACAGACTGGCTCACGGTGCTCAGAGTTCAATTGCCATTTGAATGATTTGGGGATATGACACTCCGCTGCACGAAGGGTCTAGAGTTGTAAGTGGAATTATCCAGGATAGCCATTAAATTAAAGTGCTTAGCAGAAAGTTAGCTATTAGAATGGGCTGTGATTTCCCAGAGAAGATCATTCAAGCCCCATCACTTGGGTTATTTAAAACAACACTCAAAATCCTGGTCTAAACCCTCCAGTCCTCTCAGGCAAATCTCCCACTAGACTCAACCCTAATCTTAGCTGAGACGTGAACTCCCTCTCTAAATATTAATACCACTGAAGACTTGAGCAATGAAAACATTTTAATAATTTATTTGAATTCCCAATGCTGATATTATTTGTTTGGGTGCTTTTTCATCTCTCTCAGCTGGAACAATGAAAACAGATTAGCCAGTTTCACTTTTGTTCAGCCAATTTCTTTATCTGCCCCTTGCACAATTCTGCAAACACCGTAAGGCAATATTTATATACAAACCAAGCACCGCTTTCACTGGATTTTTTTGGAACAAGAGTTTTGGCACAAAGTTTCCATTCTTTTTATGATCAAAACATAGTCTGGGAGCAAAGACAGCTGCATTTTTTACCCAGCCCTACCACTGACTTGGTGTCTTATTTCAGTCAAGTCACTTAGTGGCTCAGCGCTTGTTCCTTCCACCAATCTATAAGATAAAGGTGGTATTTACCTGCATTACGGGAGTGTTGCAAAATTGAATATATTCAGGTAAGTTTCAAGGACCTTTAAATGGAAGGTGCTCTAGAAATGCAGTATCTCACTATTCTTTTATTTGGACCTATTTATGAAACCTCATTTTGGGACCTAAATTAACCAGCAAGTGTCTCTTTAAAACTAGACTGGGTAAAACTCCAAAGAGTGTCTGAAGCATCCACAGAGAGAAGAACTGGCTGGGGGAGTAATAGAACACAAATACAGTAGTAGAATATTCAGCATGGATCCCTGTGGGGTTGACTAGGTGACCAATAAATTTTGTTCCTCTTCAGGGTCTATGATAAGATTTCTCCTTCAAAAGTGCTTGTGCTGTTCTGTAAATTCAGGGAAAACCTCTGGGAATGCAAGCGCCAGGTGGCAATAGGTAAAGCCACTGTCTCAGAACAGAACTCTATCAAGGTAGACAATTTGCTTTGATCTTACAAGTATGCAAGGTTGTTGCGGTCTAGCCCAAGTTTGGATGGACGTTGCTTGCTGGCCCTAATAAGGTAAAATTTGAAGCCTACTCCTCTGCACTGGGCAGTAAAAAATGTTGATCCTCTGGCACCTGATGGCTTTCTTGCATGTGCACCAGGAGACCCAGGGTGAGGTGGGGGGATAGAACAGGCATTTCTGAAGAGGCATGGGTTTACATGTGATGCTGAACATATCAGTGAAGTACTTAGTCCTACCTTGAGTGCAGGGGACTGGACAGGAAGACTTCTCAAAGTTCCTTCCGGTTTTACAATTCTATGATACCTCTGTAGGCAGGAGTAACTGGGCAGCTACGCAAGACAACAGACTGGATCGAGTTCTCCTCTACTCGCTGTCCTGCTTGTCACCTCTTACCTCACTCTTTTATAAGCACGTGCAACTTGGAGGAGCAAGTTTTCCATAGACTCAGCATGAGTCTCCTCTCTAGTTTCATGGTGGAGAAGCCATGAGCAACAGTGAATCTTGCACCTGCCCAGGAGGACTGCAGTTAAGAATTCAGAAGACCCTGGACTTTGATTCCCTCAGGAAGCTGATGGGCAGGTTCCCATGGGAGCCTAAAATGGGGAGGGGGGTGGAGTCCAAGAGAGCTGGCTGTATTTTAAAGAAGCCTTATTGAGGGCGTAGGAACAAACCATCCCAATGTCTCCCCCTCCCCCCCCAAAAAAGCAAATATGGCAAATGGCCAGCTTGGCTTAACAGAGAAATCTTTGGTGAGCTTAAATACAAAAAGGAAGCTTACAAGATGTGTAAGCTTGGTCAGATGCCCAGGGTGAAATATAAAAATAGTACTCAAGCATGCAGGAGTGAAATCAGGAAGGTCAAAATGGAAATCAAGTTACAGGGGGACGTGAAGGGTAACAAGAAGGGTTTCTACAGCTATGCTAGCAACAAGAAGGTAAAGTGTAGGCACCTTACTAAATGGGAGAGGCAACCTAGTGACAGATGATGGGGAAAAAGCTGAAGTACTCAATGCTTTTTTGCCTCTGTCTTCACAGACAAGGTCAGCTCACAGACTACTGCATGGGACAGTACAGAACGGGGAAGAGGTGAGCAGCTCTGAGTGCTGAAAGAAAAGCTACAGGGCTATTTAGAAAGGTTGCCAATGCACAAGTGCATGGAGCCAGATGCAATGCATCTGAGGGTGCTGAGGGAGTTGACTGATGTGACTGCAGAGCCATTGGCCATTATCTTTGAAAACTCCTAGAAACTGGGGAGGTCCTGGATGATTGGTAAAAGGCAAATATAGTGCCTGTGTTCAAAAAGGGGAAGGAGGAGGATCTGGGGAAATATAGACTAGACAGACTCACCTCAGTCCCTGGAAAAATCAGCAGGTCCTCAAGAAATCCATTTTGAGGCACTTGGAATAGAGGAAGGTGGTCAGGAATAGTCAGCATGGATTCATCAAGGGCAAGTCATACCTAACTAACCTGATTGCCTTCTATGATGAGATGACTGGCTCTATGGATGTGGGGAAAGCAGTGGACATGATATACCTTGACTTTAGCAAAGCTTTTGATAGGTCTCCCACAGTATTCTTATCAGCAAGTTAAAGAAGTATGTGTTGGATAAATGGACTAATAATATAGATAGAGAGCTGGCTAGACCATCATGCTCAACGGGTAGTGAACAATGGCTTGATGTCTAGTTAGCAGCCAGTAACAAGCTGAGTGCCCCATGGGTTGGTCCTAGGTCCAGTTTTGTTCAAGTTCTTCATTAATGATCTGGAAGATGGAGTGGATTGTACCCTCTCAAAAAGTTTCACACTAAGCTAGGAGGAGAGGTAGATGCCCTAGAGAGTAGGAATACCATATAGGGTGACCTAGACAAATTGAAGGATTGGGCCAGAAGAGATCTGATGAGGTTCAAGAAGGACAAGTTCAGAGTCTTGAATTTAGGATGGAAGAATCCCATGCACTGCTACAGACTGGGAACGGACTGGCTAAGCAGCAGTTCTGTAGGAAAGGCCCTGGGGCTTACAGTGGACAAGAAGCTGGATATGAGTAAACAGTGTACCCTTATTGCCAAGAAGGTTAACAGCATATGGGCTGCATTAGTAGGAGTGTTGCCAACAGATCAAAGGAAGTGATTATTCCCCTCTATCCTGCACTGGTGAGGCCACATTTGGGGTATTGGCTGCCCGTTACAGAAAGGATGTGGACAAATTAGAGAGAGTCCAGCAGAGGGCAACAAAAATGATTAGGGGGCTGGGGCACATGATTTATGAGGAGAGACTGAAGGAACTAGGCTTATTTAGTCTACAGAAGAGAAGACTGAGGGGAGATTTGATAGCAACCTTCAACTACTTGAAGGGGTGCTCCAAAGAGGAGGGAGCTAGGCTGTTCTCGAGGGTAACAGAGGACAGAACAAGGAGCAATGGTTTCAAATTACAGCTGGGGAGGTCAAGGTTGGATATTAGGAAAAACTTTCTCACTAGGAGGGTGGTGAAGCATTCGAATGGGCTATCTAGGGAGGGCAATGAAAATGATTTGGAGGCTGGGGCACATGACATATGAGGAGAGGCTGAGGGAATTAGGCTTGTTTAGTCTGCAGAAGAGAAGAGTGAGGAGGGATTTGATAGCAACCTTGAACTACCAGAGCTACGTACATCAGAACTGTATGGGGATGTTCTATTCTGACTGGGAAGTCAACTAGGTGAAATGTAACATCCTGTGCTACAGGAAGTCAGAATAAATGACCTAATGTTCACTTTTTGGCCTGAGACATTGTTCATCTAACCACAGGAGGGAAATTCCTTCTCCATGCTCCTTCAGTCCCCAGTCTCTCTGCTGTGGTTACCATCTAAAGGTTGCTCTGTGTGCAATGAGTTTGACAATTCTCGAGGTCCAAGTGGACAAGTACCCATATTACAGTAAAACACCCCCACACGTGATACGTTTTTGTCTGTGTCAACAAAGAGGACAAATGGGCTACAGAGAATTAATTTCCTTCTGTCCCTTCCAGCTAGCTCGTTCTCTCCAAGAGAGGGCTGGAACACATTGGCCGGACAGTGTGGTGAAACTTGGGCTGCTGCAACCAGTTCTGCATCTGTTCATGGAGGAGGTTGGTCAACAGAAGTCTTTGTTCTTCCACTCTGACACCTTCCTGAATGCCAAAACATGCCACCTGGAGTTGTGCTGTGGTGTTCGGGGCGTTCTGTACCTGGCCTGGCTACAGAATCAAACTCCAAAACATTTCAGCTTCTGCTATCATTCTGTGGCTAGAATAGTTGAGATAAATCAGAGTGCGGCATTCTGTGCACGTTAGTCACTGGCCACTGGAGCCAAATCGTATGTTGTCTATGATGGCGGCCTTCAAATAGGGAACTCCCACATCTTCTATCTAGATGGGAATGTTTTCAAGGAGGCTGGTGGGTGGTTCTGTTTTGGTTTGGTGTTTTTCCCTCCGTGTTATAGGTTTTAGCTTGCTTGGATCCCGAGTGGGGGCCTGGGGTGACAGCCTGAGGTATCCACAGAACAGCTGGATCATTGTCTCCTTCCACTTCTGCCTCAGCCTTCCTGTGTGATCTTGGCCCAACCACTGAAGTTCCTGAGTCCCTAACCTGAGGCTCAGAAGTGCTGAGCTGAGCTGATTTTGAGGGGAGTTTCCTGAATCCAGACAGTTTGCAGGGTCAGGGACCCCAGCATATGAGCACCATAAACCCTTCCCACAAAGGGTGGGACCAGGCTCTGCCATTTCAGCTCTTAATGAACCCAGCTGTAGAGAGGAAAATACTTACAGAGCAGCCAGAGAGCTCAGGGGGTCCCACAGCATAACTAGCCAGGGGACTTTTGGAATTGCTGAGTGGTGCGCCTTCTCATCCCTAGGAGAACGGCTTTGGGGGAAGCTTGCATCACAGCATTCTTGTAGCTGCAGGGTGCTGGGAGGAGATGCAATGGGGCAAAAAGGGCAGAGAAAAGAAGGCATTCTGCTTTCAAATCTCAAGTAACACCCACCACCCCAGCACTCACCACTCACTCACCCCTGTTGGGAGCCAAATCCCAGGTTCCTCACTGAGTTTCCATTCACAGAGCGTTTCAGCTGGAGGGAGGCAATACAAACCCAGGCCAGACCTGGGGATGTGGCTGGAAGTGATTAAGGAAGTACTGAATCACCTCGTAGCAGCTGATATCAGGGCTGTAACTGAATGGACAGCTACAACACTGCAAACTTCCTGTCTTAGTCAGCATTCGGAGGGAGAAAACAGGCTCTGAGGCATAAAGCTGATAAACTGGGTTTTCCTTGAGCTCTGGAACTGTGAGGGGAAACAAATACAGATACAACAGTCTGTTTATTGCAAATCCCCACCCATCTAATCATGCCCTTCCTGATAGGCAGTGTTATGAAACATTGCAGCACACAGACTGCTCTGCATATTAAAGTCATTGACTTATCCATAATTGTCGTGACATCATAACTCAGTAAACTCATAATTTACAGCAAGCATTTCTTCTAGCCAGTACCCATAGCCTGATCTTTGCCCCCCACATCCCACTCCTCACAGCACAGCTTCCCCTCCCTTCTTGCACTGTGTAATCACTAAGGAACCTGACCCAACACTGGTTGATAGTAGGAGTTGCATCAAGCTCTGGGTGTGTGTTTAGACTTGCACAAAACGTTTGCTGGCCAAGGGCTGCTTGCACAATGTTACTCTGGGAGGTTTCCCTGCATTGTAGAGATCTTGTGCACCAATAAAGACTCATCAGGGCTAGGTGAAAAGTTTACCAGGATGAGGCACAATAAAGAATCAGTTGTCCGCACTTCCTATATCAATCTCTTTCTTCCACATACAGAGAAGTGGTGCTGGGGTATGACTCAGTCCTTCACCCCATGCCCAGAAGCCTTTCTCCCTTGAGCTAACAGTCACTCTACAGAGCTATGAGCAATATTAGATTTCTTATCCGCTCTGTGGCCCAGGCCCACCCACTAAAGACGGATTCTCTCACTCATTCACACAAAGAGGATGCATGAGAGTACATGCCTCCAGTGTCCACCAACTTCTTCTTCTTCTTTCCCTTTACGTTGCTTTTTCTGGTGAGGGGTGTGGGGGCAGCATGCAGAGAAGAGGAAGGATCAAACCTCCCTTTCTTCCACAACAGACTCCAGCTCCTCCTGGGGGATTCCCAGGTGTTGCCAGGCCAGCCAAGAAATATAATCTTTCCAGCATATCCAAAGGTGGATCTTGGGGCCTCTTCTCAGTGGAACATACTCGGTATTGCTCCAGGGGAAGCCTACCAGGCGGCATCATTTTCAAGGGCCCAAACCATGCCAGCTGCCCTCTCTCAATCCAGAGGAGTAGTGTCTCTACTCCAAAGCTCTCCCGAATAGCCAAGCCCCTCACCCTATCTCAGAGAGTCAGCCCAGCCACCCTGCAGAGAAACTTCATTTCTGCCGCTTTTACCCGCAATCATGTCCTTTCAGTCATTATCCAAAGTTCACAACCATAGATGAGGATGGAGACGTAGGCTGAGCTGTAAACTGAGAGCTACACCCAAAAACTTAGCTCCCGCTTCATCCCCACGGATCAGTAACGTCACTATGTCACTACCACTGCCACACTAATCCGCTGGCCAATCTCATGTTCCCGCTTACCATTACAAGGGAAGGAGATCCCAAAACACTTCAGCTCATCCACAGAAGGCAGCTGCTCCCCCTGCACTTGGACAGAACACTCCACTTTCCTCTGGGAAAGAGCCACAGCCTCCAATTTAGAGGTGCAAAGCATTGGAGTGCATGTCAGAGACCGCAGTCTGAAGAAGTACGAACAACACCATCTGCAAGGCAGAGATGCCATCTCCAATAACCGTACTGGATACACTTCCCAACCCAACTGCACCTTGATGTCCTGCCCATGAAAGTCACAAACGTGAGTGGGGCCAGGACGCACCCTGGGCAGAATCCACCACCCACCAAGAATGAACTCGACTTAATGCAAAGAATGCGGACGCAACTCTCACCCCAGGAATTGCAGGACCGGATAGCACGCAGCGGCGGCACCTCCTAACCCCTGTAATGATTCCCACAGGACAGTCATAAGCAGAGCAGGATTAACACAGGGGCTAAAGCCCCAGGCTAAAGGGGGGCCCCACTGCCCAACAAAAGTTGGGCACAGCTCAGGCCTGCACCACTCAGGCCCCCACAGCTGAAGCTGGCCTGGCCCATCTCTCAAGGCCCAGGGGCCAGCAGAGCAGGTGGCCCAACAGCGCTCCCAGCCCTGATCTGCTACCGCCGGGCTGCCCTTCCTCACAAGGTGGTCTGGCCAGAGTGCACCACCAGCAGATCAGCAGCCTGGAGACAGGGCAGGAGCGCTACCAGCCATGGTCTCTGACCCAAGCAGGCGTTCCGCACTGGGCCCCAGCACTGAGCACTGGTCTGCCCTGCCCTGCCCCAACAGCAGGCCAGTCTGCAGGTCCCAGGTTCCTCCAATGCTGGCCAGGCTCCAGGGGCTGGTGGGTTTGTCAGGTGGTCCAGGGCTGGCGTGCACGAGCGCTGCCGTGCCCCCAGGCTGACTGCCACCATGGGGGGAGAGGGGTGGGAGGGCCGGGGCCTGAGCTGGCAGCCCAGAGCCCCCAGGTACCTTAATCCGGCCCTGATCATAAGCCTTCTTCAGGTCTACCAATCAAATGGAGATCAGGCTAGCAAACGCCCACGAGCCCACATGTATCTGTGACAGAACAAACAGCCGCCCAGTCTGTTCCACATCCCGGACAGACTCTGCATTGTTCCTCATGCAGCCATGTGGCAAAGGAGAAAATACATTATAGAATCACAGAACCATAGAAACTGGAAGGGACCGCGAGAGATCATCGAGTCCAGCCCCCTGCACTCATGGCAGGACCAAGGACCATCTTAAACCATCCCTGACAGGTGCTTGTCTAACCTGCTCTTAAACACTTCCAATGATGGAGATTCCACAACCTGCCTAGGCAACTTATTCCAATGGCTAATCACCCTGACCGTTAGGAATTTTTTCCTAATGTCCAACCTAAACCTCCCTTGCATAATTTAAGCCCATTGCTTCTTGTCCTATCATTGGCAGTTAAAGAGAACAATTTTTCTCCCGCCTCCTCGTGACAACCTTTTAGGTACCTGAAAACTATTATCATGTCCCCTCTTGGTCTCCTCTTTTCTAGACTAAACAAAACCCAGCTCTTTCAATCTTCCCTCATAAGTCAAGTATTCCAGACCTTTAATCATTTGTGTTGCTCTTCTCTGGACTTTCTCCAATTTGTCCACATCTTTCCTGAAATGAGGCCCCTGGAACTGGACACAATACTCTAGCTGAGGCCTAATCAGGGCAGAGTAGAGCAGAAGAATTATTTCTCCTGTCTTACTTACAATACTCCTGTTAATATATCCCAGGACGGTGTTTGCTTTTTTTGCAACAGTGTTATACTGTGAACTCATATTTAGCTTGTGGTCTGCAGTACTCCTTCCTAGGCAGTCGTTGCCCGTTTTGTATGTGTGCAATGGATTGTTCTTTCCTAAGTTCTTTCCTATGTCACGAGAGTGTCAATGTACCATCCTGACACCCATGTAGATATCAGAGGCTATGTCTACACTGGCAATTTAAGTCGACTTAAGGAGGCTTAAGTTGACTTAAATTAAGCCACATCCACACTAGGCTTTCATTAAGTCGACTAAAGAAATTCCTTAAGTTGACTTAATGAAAGCTCAAGTTGACTTTGTTACTACCATTCATTAAGTCGACTTAACCCTTAAGTCGACTCCTTAAATTGACTTAAGGACGGTGTGGACATGGAGTAACCCTTAAATTGACTTTACTAAGTTGATCTAACAACCCTTAAATTGACTTTACTAAGTCAACTCAAGGGTGGTTAGATCAACTTAACAAAGTGGATTAAGTCGATTTAAAGCTAAGTCAACTTAGTCCACTTTGTTAAGCCAACTTTAATAAGGTTAACTTTAAGTCAACTTAAAGTCGACTTAACGACTTAACTTTTCTAGTGTAGATATAGTCAGAGAATTTGAAGAGAAAGTCACCAGCTTTAATAATCATCTTTTAGGAGTGGAGGAGAAATCGCTAATATGTGGCGTGCAAAAGTGAGGCGCCAATAGCTGTTTGTTAGTATGTGTGTTCCTAATGGGACACCATCGTCTGGGGACTGTACAGTGAGAGGGCGAGGAAAAAGGGAATATAATTCAAATGAGAAAGCAGCATGTGCTGGGGTGAGGCATGTAAAGAGAAAACACAGGAAGGACCAAGATCCACTGTTGCCCCTTCCTGCTAAATTACAGGAAGTTGACTCTGTGTAAGGTACCGGTCCAGGTGACCTCTGCTCTGAAAGAAGTGGAAACCCCCAACGTTCCTGCCAGCAGCATTTCCCATGCCCAGATTTGGCAATGAAGTCCGCTCTGCAAATGAGTCCAACCTTGCAATGTGCATGTCTCACTGAAGTCAATGGGAGCTGGGGTTTGTTCAGCACTTTGCAGAATAAGGTGTGGTGTAAGCAACAATCCTAGTGGCCAAGTATCCAATTCCATTTATTCCCGGTGGTTTCTTTTTTCCTGTTTAGATTCGGCAGTTCTCTGAGAGCTTCTGCCATTGTTAAGCGCACACAGCCTGCAACTGGAAAGAAAGAATTTGCTGCATTTTTATTATCCACCCATAAAAAATACCTGTTCCACTTGTTATGTCAGCTGTGACACAACACAAAAACACCCTGAAATTCCTTGGCCCGGTGTGCAGGATATGAGGCATATATTCAGCGTCTTTGTAACAGTTTATAAAATATTCCCAGTCCACCGTATCTGTGGGCACTCAGAGAATATCTGATTTTTTTAAAAAACCAGCTCATTGTTTGCCTCTCTCTTCCAAAAAGCTAGAATAGCTGAGCACTTTCCCCAAAAACAAATAAGCCAAGGCTGGAGAACAGAACTTGGATGGAGGCCCACACCCTAAGAACACAGTCAGACAGTTTAGAACAGCAACGGAGGCAAATTCCAAAAGAGAGAGCCAGCAGTTCCCAGATGTGTCAGTTACAGAGACTGTGCTAGATATGACAATTTCCTGCCATATCCTTCGGAGATGTCATTGAATTAAGCTTACATTTCTTTGAAGTTCATTGTATTAAATCAATGTATTTCAGGTCAGGTATTTCTGGTGAAATAAAAGTATCTGAGGTCAGCAGTGTACGGAATCTCTCCAGGTGGAGATGGGAGACCTCGGAGTATCATGAGCTATATTGAACAATGTGCAAGACAAAAATGGACTTCTGGAACCAACAGTATTCAGTGGATTTCCTGGGTAATATCTAGAGAGGGATGAATGCAAATTCCCCACTTCCAGGTATGCAAAACCCAGCCTGTCAAGCTACACCCTGAGGAACTGGCCTCTGTCTGCCAGTCCCCTGTTTTGTGGGCCCAATATCAAAGACTCAAGCAGTATAAGGGGAAGACTGAACTATTCATGGTGGTTCTAGTTTTGAATCTGAGGCAGTTCTGAGCTTGTAACTATGGGGAAAACCCAGTGGTGGACTGGTCTGATGACAATATGAAGGATTGGTCCCTACCAGAGCCAGAGGTTGGAGCTGAGCTGAGCTCTGGTAAGTTTTTTAACATGTGTGGGGGTTCTTTTACAGTTTTTAGTATATTTTCTCTGTACTGCTTTCACCTTAAGAATAAATGTGCTTGCTTAGACAGGCCCATATGGTAACTTATAACCCCAGGAAGGTTAAGTGGGGTAGTAGCTACTCTGAAGCCAGACTAGATAAGTTTGGCATGGCCACAGGTCTCCAAGGTGAGAGGTGTGCAACATCCAGACCTGAGATGACAGTGCTATGGATTAGTACTATGATCTAGTCTGCATCTAGCCAGACACCAAGGGGGAAAAGTGTTCTTGCCACACAGGATAACTGGGATTCCTGGAATAATGGAGATACAAGAGCACACACAAACAGAAACTTCTTGGACAAAGGCCAGGAAACTCAACAAGAGGGACAGGACTACCCTCAAGAGAGTCACCAACCGCTCCTTTTCCAGCCACATCAATCCACTAGCAACATCTGTTGTGTCAGGATTGAGCTTCAGCCAACAAACTCTCACCCAAATCCTAATCTCAGCCAAGCCCTGGGAAAGCACCAGCAGGGTCTGACGAAAGCACAGATGGGCGGTGTGTCTCCTGCGCAGTAATAACGCTGCTGCTCTGATCTTGCCGTGAGCCACCTTCCCTATCCACGCCCTGAGACCTGTCGAAGGGGGAACAGGGGAACCACCCGGGGACTCGGCCAACTCCAGTGAGGGGTGGCAGGAAGGTTTGAAAACCCCACAGGGAGCGGCCTCAGAGGCTGCAGTGGACACGTGAATGCTACCTGTCATCAAAAAGAGAGCTGCTGTCAGGATCAGTGGTCCAAATCCAGGCCACAGAGCCAGTCAAGAAATGCGCGGACTCCAGAGCTGCCTTTCCATGACGGCGTAATAATTTCTCCTAGAGAGGCAAACTTAGAGGCAGAGCCATGACGGGCGAGATCCAGAGACTTGGCTTCCTGAAAGCAAGCACGATCCGCTATTACTAGCCTGGGACTTGGGAAGCCTGGGTTCAAGCTCTGCCACAGGCTTCCCGTGGGACTGTGGGAAAGTCACTTAGCCTCTCTGTGCCTCAGTTTCCCGTCACCTCAATGGGGATAATAGTACGGGTCAACCTCAGAGCAGCGGTGGTAGATAAATGCACTACAGACTGTGAGGTGCTGATAGTCTGGCAGCAGGGGCCTTGTACGTACCTCAGACGGTCAGGCCCTAATGACTGCTCGTTTGAGGGAAGACATTTACCAGACGTTCCCAAACAGAGATGTCCAGCTCAGCCTTCCTGTCACTAGTCACAAGAGGCATCGATCCAAACTGCAAATGGTGAGCACAAGACGTTCCTCTCCTCTGGGACTAAAACTGGTCTGAAACCACCAAAGATGTTGCAGCGGCCCACACAATAGCAGTCGCCCTGTCCGGAGGTAACAGCCCCACCTGCAGCGAAGGTGGAAGATTCTGCACAGCATGTAGGCTGGGAGAGGTTTCCCGTGGTTGCTGACAACCCAAGGCAGCTTCCCTGGGGTGCATCTACACTTGTAAATTAAGTCGACTTAAGCTTGCTTAAGTTGACTTAATTTACTCTGCGTCTACACTACATTTTCCTTAAGTTGACTTAAGCAGCTTGCTTAAATCAACTTAAGGAAAATTAAGTCGACTTTATTAAACCTCCTTTAAAGTCGACTTTAGGCTTAAGTCAACTTTCTAAAGTCGATTTAAGCCAGTGTTGACCTGGAGTAGCCCTAAGTCGACTTAAAGTCAACTTAGGGCTCTCCAGGACTCCCCCACTGCCCTCCCTGCCTGGGGGGGGGGGCACAGAGAGAGCCTGGCATGCCCCCCCACAGGGCAGGGCAGAGCCCTGCCCACCCTGCCCCTATGCCCTGCCAGGGTCCCTGTCCCCCTTGGCCCCATTGTAACCAAGTACAATGAAGCAAAGGCGGAGCCCCCTGGCAATTGGCAAGGGGTGCCCCGCTGCCACCATGGACCTCTCCCAGGTCCACCTAGCCCCTAGAAGTCGACCTAGGCGTCCAGTGTGGACGCTCTAGGTCGACTTTGTAAGTTCCCCCCAAGTCGACTTAATTTTATAATGTGGACATGCTAAGTCGACCTAAATTACCAAGTGAAGACAGAGCCCTGGAGATGACTTTGCAGCTGCAGCAGTGTAGGAACATCATTTCCCCGACATCAATGCCTCAAGACGGGGTTTTTCAAAGTCGGGGCCATAGCTCATCAAAGCGGGAGTGTGATTTCCACCAGCCACGTGCTGATCTCCATGCTGTACAGCTCGTTGTAATAGCAGTATGTTCTGTGCAATGTGCAGTGGGGGCCGGTCTTCTTTCGGCCAGGAATTATCCCAACTGTAACTCAGCAATCAAGGCTCTTAGCACGTTAAAAGGTCCCGGATGACTTTCAAAGAGGCCAGGCACTGTCGTGTTTGGAATGGTTCAGAAGCCACACCTGGGTCAGGATCAGAATTTTCCAGCTGGTCTTATAATTTTTTCCCCAGTAATGCCCACAATATGATACAAAACAGCTCCATTTGTGTAATGGGCTGAATGTGCCCATTCCCAGATCAGAACTTTGGACACCCAAAATCCAGATCAGAACTGAGGCGCCGGGTCCTGTAGGCACATGAGGGGCACGGCACTGGGATCAGAATGAGGAGTATGTGGCGGGTGTGGAACAATGGTCCACTACAGACGCATCCGGCGCTGCCCTCTCCACAGCGCTATCAGTACAACGCGGTTTTCATCTCCCTGTTCACACTGACGTGTCTGCCCACTTGGAACGTCTGGGTGAGAGTTGGATCTCTTTTTGGACCACCGGCACGAGGCATTTCCACAAGTGGCGCTGGCTGTTTCCGTTGTGCGATTTATGTGCTTTGCTGGCTTGGGACGCCTTTGACGAGATGCTTTGTCGGCATCCAGGTGGGCTAGTCCATTCATACCTACCGCAGCCACTGTATCCATTCCTGAATGAAGATCAACAGGGGAACGGACCTTCCACCTATGACGTCAGCTATCAATGGCTATGTCTACACTTGATAATTTAAGTCGACTTTGTTAAGTCGACTTAGCATGTCCACACTTAAATTTAAAGTCGACTTAGGGGGGACCCTACAAAGTCGACCTAAAGCGTCCACACTGGATGCCTAGGTTGACTTCTAGAGACTAGAGGGACCTTGGGCAGGTCCACGATGCTGGGGGGCACCCCTTGCCCAGTGCGAGGGGGCTCAGCCTTTGCCCCATTGTACCATGGTACAATGGGGCAAAGGGGAACAGGGACCCTGGCAGGGCATAGGGGCAGGGTGGGCAGGGATCTGCCCTGCCCTTTGGGGAGGGCATGCCAGGCTTCCCCTGTGCCCCCCCCTGACAGGGAGGGCAGTGGGGGAGTCCTGGAGAGCCCTAAGTCAACTTTAAGTCGATTTAGGGCTACTCCAGGTCTACACTGGCTTAAGTCAACTTTAGGAAGTCGACTCAAGCCTTAAATCGCATTAAAAGTAGGTTTAATAAAGTCGACCTAATTTTCATTAAGTCGACCTTTATTTTCCTTAAGTCAACTTAAGCAAGCTGCTTAAGTCGACTTAAGGAAAGTGTAGTGTAGACGCGGATTAAATTAAGTCAACTTAAGCAAGCTTAAGTCGACTTAATTTCTAAATGTAGACGCACCCAATGGGAGCCTGTTACAGGCAAAAGAGGAAGAGAGGTGCCATGTTCTCTTTCCAATATGTCATGGCTATATAAATAGCTCTCAAAAGGGGTTAGAACTTAGAGGAATCTCACACAGAGGACACTTTGTCTCCTGGCTTACTGGTATCGGGGGCAGGAGACCAGCTTTGCAATAGACTCCTAGGCTATGTCTACACTTGTTAAGCTAAGTTGACTCTGTTAAATCGACTTAACAAGGTGAACCTAAAGTATCTTAGAGCACCTACACAGAACACTCCAGTCGACTGCCTGCATCCACACTGGCAGGTGCTAGGTCAAAGAAGGAGACCTGCGGCGGGGGAAGATCGGGCTGGGGAGAGCCGCGGCTGTGGGAAACGGGGCAGGGGAGAAGGGAGCCACAGCTCGGGGAAGATGGGCTATGGGGAGATGGGGCTTGGGGAAGGGAGAGCTGCGGCTGGGGAGATGGGTTGCCGGCTCCCGTGCGGCGGGGGTTTCCCTGCGGTTGGAGCCCCGGGGCCGTGGGGGTTTCCCCACGGCTGGGGCTCCTCTGCCATGCAGGAGCCAGCAACCCTGCACAGCTGGAGCTCCAGGACCATGGGGGTTCCCCTGGGGCTGGGGCTCCTTTGCTGCGCGGGAGCCAGTAACCCATCTCCCCTGAGCCGCGGCTCCCTCCTCCCCAGCCCAGCCCACACCCTGGAGGACAATTAGGTCGACTAAAGGCAGTAGGTCGACTTAGGGCATCCACACCGGCTTTAAGTCGACTTAACAAATCAACTTAGGCATTAAGATGACCTAAAGAGCGGTAGTTATTAAGTCGACTTAAGGAAGAGTTTATGTTGACTTAATAAGCGCCTGGTGTGGACACAGCTTTGTGTGGGTCGACTTAAGCGTCGTTAAGTCGACCTAAGTTGCCAGCATAGACATAGCCCTAGAGCTATTTTAGGCAAGGCAGTCTGCTAGCCAGCACCCCAGCTTCCCCCCTCTGGGGAAAGTAGAGACAAACTCCCCTCTCAAGGGTATGATGGGCTGGAGTAATCTACTAGCAAGGCCGTGTGGCCTAGTGGCTAGAACACTGCACTGGGACTCAGGTGACATGGATTTTAGTCCTGGCTTTGCCACCGTTGGATGACGTTGGGAAAGTCACGTCCCCTCTCTGCCTCAGTTTCCCCATCTTTAAATTGGGGGCTAATGGTACTGGCCTCATTTTGCAAAGTGCTCTGAGGCCTGCTGCTGAGAAGCACTGTAGGATAGCCGGGTTATTATTATTGGTGCAGCACTCTGAGACCTTTGAGCAGAACGGGTAGAGAAGTACAGAATGCTTCAACTGGTGCAAAATAAATTCAACTGCCGTTTAATTTCTAGGTTGCTGGTCCGAACACAGCAGTGACTGAAAGCTGTTGCCATCTCACAACTGTTTGGTGATCTGTGGGAGAGGGAGTTGGGTCTCAGCCAGTTTCCAGGTGACAGGTGTTTGTCACTGTACCGTTTAGCAGCCTCGTCACATAGGCTGCCATTCCAGGTTGCCAGATCTCCTCTAAAAGACCCCTCCCGCAGCAAGCTGGATGGAAATAAATGCATCTACCTGAGAGAAAAAAAGCTCAGTTAACCCTGCCAGGATTTAACCCTGAAGGAGTCTAAGAACCTAAAACTGACAGTAAACCACTAAGTTCTCCACTCTATCAAGCAAGCGCATTTACCTAACCCGAGTACGAAACTAATCCTCTCTTCTTCTTTTCTTTTAAATGCTTCCCTGCGTAGCCAACGTGGGATATTTGGGTTTTAAACTGACATTTGTTGCGGCGCGTTTACAGTCTTACTGATCAGGGAGAGACCGAAAAGAAATCTTGAACAGATTTTTGCAGAGGAAGATAATTTTGGAGTGAAGGAGTTTCAAAAGGAGCAGAGAAAGATGCTGAGAATACATACAGTGGAGACAGGCGGGGGTTGGAGCAGGAAAGGAATTCATATTTTAGAAATCCTAGAAGCTCATAATTCATATTAAGCCCGCCTTCCCGCCCCATTTATCAACCAAGATAAACACAAGCGCCACAGATTCACTGTTGAACCAGAGAGAGGATGTATTGGAGAAGCAATTCCCAAACAGCCAGACACTCCCAAGGATATCGCATAACACCCCCCTTACGTCACGTTCAGAGCAGAGCCAGACCAATTGGGTCACATTACTCTTTTTTGCTTGCCACACATGGCAACAGCCAGCACAGAGGTGGCAGGGGCCATTTGACCCTCTGTCCTTTCAAATGGAGCCCTGCTCAAAATTCCACCCACTTTATAAAGCGCTGCCAGGGCTAAGATTATTTTGTGCTTTCGCAGCGCCTCCCACTGCAGGATCTCAAAGCAGTGAGGGAGTTAATCTTCGCAGCAGCCCTGGGAGCTGCAGAAGTGTTCACAGAAGTGAGAGGGGAAAAGCCTGTGAGATCACCCAGTCTCTCTCCCGGCTAATGCAGAATTGTTCCTTTTCCTAATACTCGGTTTATACTTCCCCGTTATGGATTTGTAAGAGCACCTCGGAGCCCCCATCATGGATTAGGACCCCTTTGTGCCTGGTGCTGTACAAACATAAAACAATAAGACAGCCCCTGCATTTCTTATATTCATTATATTAGTCCTAGCAGCCCATATCACCCCAGTTCCTCTCCTTCCTTGAAATGACCATCACCATTCTACAGAAGAGGAAACTAAGGAAAATTGAGTAGCTAAAGGTCAGAGATGTCTGTAGCAGAAGTGGGAACAAACTTCATCTTTTGCCTTAGCAACACGTCTCCCCAGCTCCTCCCTGACTGCTGTATGTATACCCAGTGTCTTTCACTCTGTGGGTTAATTTCTGCCACTAAGAACTTTCATGCAATTCTGTCTGACTTCCGTTGGATGCACATATCTGCGGACAAAGCCGAAACTTTCCTTAAACCATAATAGTTGTCACATTATCTGGCACTTACAGAGAACTTTTTATTGCAAAGGATTCCAGCGCACTCTACAAGCTTCACAGATGGGAATCACTGGGCAAGAATGCAGCATCTGTTTAACATCATGCAAGACTTCACAACAGTGTGAGGCTGGCGGTAGAGACGAACAGCTGCAGTGGGCAAGAAACAATTGCCCACACTGGACTTTCGCCAGGACATTTTGGTCGATGAGACTATTCTCAGGGGATCTTTAATAACCATGTAGTCAGGGCCTTGGTTTTACATCTCAGGCATCCTAAATAGAATCTCTAATTTACCAACCCTCTACAAAGGTGTCCAGGTCGCTGGCTGCTCAGCGGGGAATGAGTCAGCAATGCTATATTTCTATTCTCTACGGGTGCGTCTACACTTGTAAATTAAGTTGATTTAAGCTTGCTTAAGTCGACTTAATTTACTCTGCGTCTACAATACACTTTCCTTAAGTCGACTTAAGCAAGCAAGCAAGGAAAATTAAGTCGACTTTATTAAACCTAATTTTAAGTCGACTTTGCTGGCTAAGTTGACTTTAGAAAGTTGACTTAGCCAGTGTGGGTGTGGAGCAGCCCTAAGTCGACTTTAAGTCAACTTAGGGGGCTCCAGGGCTTCCCCACTGCCCTCCCTGCCAGGGTGGCTGGCACAGCCACAGCCTGGCGTGCCCCCCCCCCAAAGGGCAGGGCATATCCCTGCCCACCCTGCCCCTTTGCCCTGCCAGGGTCCCTATCCCCCTTTGCCCCACTGTACCAAGGTACAGTGGGGCAAAGGCTGAGCCCCCTGGCACTTGGCAAGGGGTGCCCCCCCTGCCACCATGGACCTGTCCCAGGTCCACCTAGCCCCTACAAGTCGACCTAGGCGTCCAGTGTGGACACTCTAGGTTGATTTGGCAGGGTCCCCTCAAAGTTGACTTAAATTAACAAGTGTAGACATAGCTTACAATACCCTGAGTCTGCCATCCAATACTGACCAGATAGATGACTGTTTGGTTAGCTCCTGATATGCCTTGTCTCTACCTGGGGAAAGGCGGTCTCTGTAAGGGGTGCAGAAGGGATTAACTCCTAGGACCCATGAAATCCTTGCGATTTTCCCTGAACCTGACAATAACAGTTAGGAAGTGTGTGATGTGGACACATCCTCCAGGGATGTCTTGAGATTGCTAGATCATTTTACAGAAGAGGCCCCTAAGCAGCTTTCAAATAGTAACAACTTCCAGTCACTCCCAGGGAATCAAAGTGAGCAGCCAGAACTAACAGGTGCTGCGGTTCCCCTTGCAAGACACGCAGAGGAGCCGAAAGTTGATCTCTGGAGGACCTGGCATTTGTGTACACGCACACACCCCCCGAACCAACTAATCACCTTCGAGATCCTGTTCCACCACCCGCCCTCTCTTTATGGATTTTGATTTCCATCCACGTTGCTCACGTTGCGCTATTTCCCAGATCACATCCACTCCATGCTTCACTTCTCCATAGACCTAAAACCCCGTAGTTTTAAAACCAACTTGCAAATCTGTAAGTTGGTTTACAGGGATGTACTTAAGGGCATGATCCTGAGAGCTGAACTCAGCCGCAGCGGAGGATAATCAGAAGCTTGCTGGATTGATCCGTTCCTCTGACCCAGGGGCGTTGCTGGGCATAGGCCCATGGGGCCCGTGCCCGAATGTTTTGCCCAGTGCCCTGAGCTGCAAGCTGCAGCACTCGCAGCTTGCCTGATTTCGTTAGCCTGGCTAAAATAGACAGACTGCTCTGCTCAGCCATGCAGATCTGGAAGCGGTGCGTGGTGGGACATTTTTAAATCTGCTGCCCTGCCCAGGCACATGGCCCAGGGTGGAAAATGTGAAACGCCCATGGCTCTGGTGCCAGGCCTCACCAGGGAGTGGTTTCTGGTGGCTGTAGGGTCCCCTGGCACCAAAGGGTAAGTAAACCCCTACTGGGCGATTGCAGCGGGGTGGGATCGGGAGCCAGAGAGGGGCTGCTGGGGAGGAGGGAAGCCGGAGATGCAGCAGTAGTGGTGGCAGATGAGCGGGAGAGGGGAGAGCTTGCTTGGGGGCGTGGGGGAGCCCGAAGGAACCTGCCAGGTGTGAGGGAGCCCAGGGCAGTAGCTGGGCATGGGGCTCAGGATAGCTCAGAGCACCCATCAGGCCTGTGCTCGGAATCCTTTTTCTGCGTAGCAGTGTGGTGGCCCTGCTCTGCCGTGGTCTGCAAAAGGCAACAGGGCTATGTCTGCACTGGAAAAAGTTAGGTCGACTTTTTTAAGTCAACTTAATAAGGTCGACTTTAAGTCGACTTAACAAAGTGCTGTCCATGGACGTGGACTTAGTCCACTTTGTTAAGTCGACCTAAGGGCAGTTACGTCGACTTAACAGAATGGACTTAGTCCACGTCCATGGACAGCACTTTAAGTTGACTTAATAAGGTTGATTTTAAGTCGATGTAACAAAGTCGACCTAACTTTTTGTAGTGTAGACATAGCCTTGGTGTCCAGTCAACAGTACTGACTGGACACTGCACAGATCCACTTTCCACCAGACTTTCCAGTCGAAAACTGGAGAATAGGCCATCCTAGGCGGGGAGAGAGGATTCCACTGAGCTGTGAACTTCTTGCTGACACCTGGGACAAAGACGTATCGGTCATGTTGGTCTCAGGGTTTTAAAATGCATCTGTTTGGTTTGGTTTCCTGTGTAAGACATTCTACAGCACCTTCCTTTCCTTAAACACTCATTAAGCCCAAATACCCTGTCATCATTTACAGAAGGGGAAACTGAGGCACAGAGCCGGTTACTCGACTTGCCCCAAGATGAGTCACTGGGAAAACCCGGGAGTCATGAATCCCACTCTTCAGCTCTGGCCACCAGGGACTATTCCCTCCTTCAGCCCTCTGAGCTTGATCCTGTCCCTCCCCAGACTGCATTTTGTCAGAGCCAGAAGCAGAACACCGTGGGGCTGCTCTCCCCACATTTGTGTTTGGACAGCCAAGTGGGCCTATGGCTTAAATGAAAGCAGACCAAGAGAGAAGAAAGCACCACTGGAAGTCATTTCCTTAGGAGGAGGGTTTTAAAAAGCCTAATAAGAGCAAGCACGGTGGCACGGTGATGAGATGGTAGCAGTTCAAAAACCGCACAGTCCTGGAAACAGGCGAGAACTAGTTTGGGAATGACTGTCTAGGCTAAGATTTTAAAAATAGGCAAGGTCAACGGCAGGGCTGTCGCTGGGTGGCGGGAGGCAGCCAGGGCATCTGCCCAGGCCCCACACTTCCATGGGCCCTGCGGGGCCAACTGGCATGTGGTGTGGCTTCTGGTGCGGCCCTCCAGGGCCACGGGCCCTGGAAGACCATGCCAGAGGCCATGCAGCACACCAGCAGGTCCCACCCCTGGAGCAGAGCAACCATGTGCTAGCCTGCCCCTGGGCTGGACCAGCTGGCTCAGAGGCGTGGCAAGAGCACAGAGCCCCCCCCCCCCAATCCCCAGTGCCAAGGAGGCCGGGAGCCGCCACAGGCCAATTGGCCCTGGGCCCAGCCCACCCCTGGCCAACAGATGCTCTTAAGTCCCTATCTAGGCACATAAATAAGTGATCTTATTTGCAAAAAGCACTGAGCTCCCACGGCCATCAGGGGCCTTTGAAAGCAATTTCATTATTGGTTAGCAGGAGGGAGAGGATTTCACATGGTATCAAACACCACATCAATTCTAAATACTAGGCAATGCAGGAGAAAAGACACAGCACAAGGTGACCCTGAGCTACAGGCCCTAGGGAGGGATGAAAGGGTCCACCCTCCTGCTAGGGCTAGTTTCAAACAGGAGACTGAGCCATGAAGCTGCCCTGCAGGCCTAAGAACATAAGAACAGCTCTGGGTCAGACAAATGGTCCATCTAGCCCAGGATCCTGGCTTCTGACAGCGGACAGTGCCAGGTGCTTCAGAGAGAATGAACAGAAGGGAATCATCAAGTAATCTACCCCATTGCCTATTTCTAGCTGCTGGTAAACAGCAATCCCTGCCCATCTGGCTAACAGCCATTGATTGATGAACCTATTCTCCTTGAATTTATCTAGCTCTTTTTTTGAACCCTGTTATAGTCTTGGCCTTCACAACATCCTCTGACAAGGAGTTCCACAGGTTGACAGTGCGTTGTGTGAAGAACTATTCACAATGACTCCAAGATCTCTTTCTTTAGTTATAACAGCTAATTTAGAGTCCATCATTTTATATGTGTAGTTAATTTAGACTCAATCATTTTATATGTAAAGTTGAGATTGTGTTTTTCAGTGTGCATTACTTTATATTTTCCAACATTGAATTTCATCTGCCATTTTGTTGCCCGATCACCATGTTTTGGTAAGATCCCTTTGTAACTCTTCACAGTCTGGTTTGCACTGAACTAGAAGTGGAACTAGAACTAGAAGAAGTGGAAGCTTGGACAGGTGACAAAGGCGGAGTATAAAGATATTGCTCGGGACTGCAGGGATAAAATCAGAAAGGCCAGAGGGCAATTGGAGTTGCAGCTAGCAAGAGATGTGAAGGATAACAGAAAGGGGTTCTACAAGTATGTCAGTAACAAGAAGAGGATATGGGATGAGGTAGGTCACTTACTGAATGGGGCAGGCATCCTCGTGGTGGATGATGCAGAAAAGGCTGAAGTGCTCACTAGTTTTTTTACTTCAGTCTTCACAGGGAGGGCCAGCTCCCAGGCTACTACACGGGGTAATGCGGAATGGAGAGAAGAGCGACACTCGGTGATGGAAAGTCAGGTTAGGGAACACATAATGAAATTGGATGTGCACAAGTCCATGGGGCCAGATGAACTGCATCTGAGGGTGATGAGGGAGTTGGTTGAAGTGATTGCAGAGCCACTGTCTATTATCTTTGAGAACTCGTGGCAAATGGGGGAGGTCCCAGAGAATTGGAAAAAGGCAAATACAGTACCTATCTTTAAGAAAAGGAAAAAGGAGGATCCGGGGAACTACAGACTGGTCAGCCTCACCTCAATCCCTGGGAAAATCATGGAGCAGGTCCTCAAGGAATCCATCCTGAAACACTTGGAGGAAAATAGAGTGATCAGGAACAGTCAACATAGATTCACCAAGGGCAAATCATGCCTGACCAACCTGATTTCCTTCTATGATGAGATGACTGGATTTGTGGATGCGGGAAGAGCCGGGAAGAGTCAGTATACCTAGACTTTAGCAAGGCTTTTGATACGGTTTCCCACAGCATTCTCGTCAGCAAGTTAAGGAAGTATGGGTTGGACGAATGAACCGTAAGGTGGATAGAAAACTGGCTAGATCAATGGGCTCAGCGGGTAGGAATCAATGGCTCGATGTCTAGTTGGCAACCGGTAACGAGTGGAGTGCCCCAGGGGTTGGTCCTGGGGCCGGTTCTGTTCAACATCTTCATTAATGATGTTGATGATGGGCTAGACTGCATACTTAGTAAGTTCGCGGATGACACCAAGCTGGGGAGAATGGTAGATACTCTGGAGGGCAGGGACAGGATCCTGGGAGACTTAGACAAATTGGAACACTGGGCTGAAAGAAACCTCATGAGGTTCAACAAGGAAAAGTGTAAAGTCCTGCACTTAGGACGGAAAAATCCCATGCACTGCTACAGGCTGGGGACCGATCGGCTAAGTAGCAGCGCTATAGAAAAGGACCTGGGGGTTATGGTGGACGGGAAGCTGGATATGAGCCAACAGTGTGCCCTTGTTGCCAAAAAAGCCAATGGCATATTGGGCTGCATCAGTAGGAGTATTGCCAGAAGATCGAGGGATGTGATAATTCCCCTCTATTCGACACTGGTCAGGCCGCATCTGGAATACTGTGTCCAGTTTTGGGCTCCCCACTACAGAAAGGATGTGGACAAATTAGAAAGAGTCCAGCAGAGGGCAACAAAAATGATTAGGGGGCTGGGGCACATGACTTATGAGGAGAGACTGAAGGAACTAGGCTTATTTAGTCTGCAGAAGAGAAGACTGAGGGGAGATTTGATAGCAACCTTCAACTACTTGAAGGGGTGCTCCAAAGAGGAGGGAGCTAGGCTGTTCTCGATGGTAACAGAGATCAGAACAAGGAGCAATGGTTTCAAATTACAGCTGGGGAGGTCAAGGTTGGATATTAGGAAAAACTTTCTCACTAGGAGGGTGGTGAAGCATTGGAATGGGCTACCTAGGGAGGTGGTGGAATCTTCATCTTTGGAGATATTTAAGGCCCAGTTAAACAAAACTCTGGCTGGGATGATTTAGTGGGAGTAGTTCTGCTTTTAGCAGGGGGTTGGATTAGATGACCTCGCAAGGTCCCTTCTAACTCTATTATTCTATGATTCTACGATTCTATACATGAACTTTTAATCATTGTATTTATGTGATTTGCTTTGATCTTCAAACATATCTCATAGTTTGTTTCTTTCCTTTTCATAATAAATTTTTAGTTTTAGTTATTAAATGATTGGCTAGCAGCATGGTATTTTGTTCTGGATAATGTGGCTGGCCCTTTTGGGTCAGAAGAACTATTTTAATAAAAAGCATGGCGTTTTAAGTAACTTATCTCTTTACTAGACCCAGTGGCTATGTCTACACTTGCAAATTAGGTCGACTTAAGGAGGCTTAAGTCAACCTAACTTAGTCCCTGTCCACACCAGGCTTTCATTAAGTCAACTTAAGAAATTCCTTAAGTCAACTTAACGAAAGGTTAGGTCAACTTAATAAGAACCGCCAGTTAGGTTGACCTAACCCTTAGGTCGCCTCCTTAGGTCAACCTAAGCACAGTGTGGACTCTTAAGTCCACTTTATTAGGTCGACCTAAGGGCAGTTAGGTCAACTCACTAAGTCCCCGTTCAGGGGAAGCACTTTGTTAAGTCGACCTAATAAGGTTGACTTCAGGTCGAATTAACAAAGTCAACCTAACTTTTTGTAGTGTAGACATAGCCAGTGGCTATTTGGGAACTGGTGGCTGAAATACAGTAAAGGGGGCTGTTTATATGTCATTGTGGCTTCTTGATGTCCAATGTGGGAAATCAGGAACATTTTTTGTGACTGGTTAGAGTAATTTATCTTCAGGTAACCCACCAGGACTGGGACAATCTGATCTCCTTTTGCAGACTGCCCTGATCTTGAATTTTCATGTGGTTATCCCAGGATGGCCAGGTCACACTTATCCCTTTTTCCTTCTCTTGTAACCAGTTACTGATCCAGGAGAGAACCTTCCCTCTTATCTCTTTACAACTTACTTTGCTTAAGAGCCTTTGGTGAGGGACCTTGTCAAAGACTTTCTGAAAATCTAAGCACACTACACTAACCAGATCACCCTTCTCCACATGCTTGTTGACCCACTTTAAGAACTGTAGTAGATTGGTGAGATATGATTTCCCTTTACAAAAACTATATTGACTCTTCCCCAACTAATCATGTTCATCTATGTGTCTTATAATTCTGTTCTTTATTACCGTTTCAACAATTTGCCTGGTACTGAAGCTAGGCTTAACAGCCTGTAATTGCTGGGATCGCCTCTGGAGCCTTTTTTAAAATTGGCATCACATGAGCTATCCCCCAGTCATCTGGTAAAAAAGCTGATTAAATGAGAAGTTACATACCACAGTTATTAGCTCTCCAATTTCACATTTGAGTTCTTTCAGAACTCTTGAGTGAATACTATCTGATGACATTACTGTTTAATTTATCAGTTTTGTTCCAAAACCTCCTCTAATGACAACTCAGTCTTGGGCAATTCCTCAGATTTGTCATCTAAAAAGAATGGCTCAGGTTTGGGAATCTCTCTCACATCCTCAACCATAAAAACCAATGCAAAGAATCCATTTAATTTTTCTGCAATGGCCTTACCTTATATGAGTACTCCTTTAGCATCTCAATCATCAAGAGGCCCCTCTGGTTGTTTAGCAGGCTTCCTGCTTCTGGTGCACTTAAAAAAAAATGCTGTTACTTTTTAAGGTTTTGGCTAGTTGTTCTTCAAATTCTTTTCTGGCTTTCCCTTTTCCACTTCATTTGCCAGAATTTATGTTCCTTTCTATTTTTCTCAGTAAGCTTTAACTTCCACTTTTTAAAGGATGCCTTTTTGCTTCTACCTGCTTATTTTATTTAATTGTATTGTTTAGCTGGTGGCACTTTTTTGGTTTTCTTACTAAGTTTCTTTCTTTGGTGTATCCATTTAAATTGAGCCTCTATATGGTGTCTTTTAAAAGTTTCCATGCAGCTTCCACAGATGTCACTTTTAGCAGTGTTCCTTTTAACTTCTGTTTAACTAAATTCCTCATTTTGTGTAGTACCCCTTTCTAAAATTAAATACTACCATGGTGGGGCAGCTTTGGTATCTGTCCCTCTTCTATGGATGTTAATTTTATTATCTTATGGTCTCTATTACCAAGCAGTTCAAGTATATTCACCTCCTGGACCAGATCCTGTGTTCCACATAGAAGTAAAATCAACACTTTCCTCTCCTCTTTTGGGTTCCAGGGTTGGATGTTCCAAAGAAGCAGTCATTTAAAGTATCCAGAAACTTTTGAAATCATCCATTACTATTGAGGGTTCTTTTATTTTTATAGCCTCTCTAATTTCCCCGAGAATTTCCATCACTACTACCTTCTGGTCAGATCATCAGTAGTATATTCCTACTGCTATATTCTTATTATTCAAGCATGGAATTACTATCCACAGAGACTCAGTTTGGTTCATTTAGGATTTTTATTTCACTTCATTTACTTCATGGTTCAGGCTGGCCTATTTTGAGAATGAACCATAGCAAGCACCTCAGAACATGGTGGAAGGAGAAGACCACAATGGAAAATAACTGACTCCTCATACAATGCTCCCAAAATACTGGTGAGAAGATTGTTTTCACACACACTCAATCAGTCAAATGGTCTGGTGGAGACAAGGTGGGTGAGGTAGTATCTTTTATTGAACCAATTTCTCTTGGTGAAAGAGACAAACTTTTACAATGTTTGGACATGTTATTTAGCATACTGTATTTCAAGGGGTCATTCAAAGTGAAGTGGCCCATTAGTAGGAGTATCGCCAGCAGACCCAGGGAAGTGATTACTCCGCTCTATTTGGCACTGGTAAAGCCACATTAGGAGTCCTGTGTCCTGTTCTGGGCTCCCCCACTATCGAAAGGATGCGAACAAACTGGAGAGAACCTAGCAGAAGGCAAAACAAATTAGCATGGAGTTGGAGCACATGACTTATGAGGAAAGGCTGAGAGAAGAGAAGAATGAGGGGGAATTTAATAATAGTCTTCAACTGCCTGAAACGGGGTTCCAGGGACGATGAAGCTGGCTGTTCTCAGTGGTGACAGAGGACACTACAAGGGGCAGTGGGGAAGGTCTAGGTTGGATATTAGGAAAAAATTTTCCCTAGGAAGGTGGTGAAGCACTGGACTGGGTTACCTAAGAAGGTGGTGAAATCTCCATCCTTAGAAGTTTTTAAAGCCTGGCTTGACAAAGCCCGGGCTGGGATGATTTAGTTGGGATGGGTCCTGCTTTGAGCAGGGGATTGGACTAAATACATCCTGAGGTCCCCTCCAACCCTCATCTTCTATGGGTGGGTCTACATATACGAGTTAGGTCAATTTAAGGAGGCTTAAGTTGACCTAAACTACTCCGCATCCACTCTGGGCTTTCCTTAAGTCGACTTACACATTTCCTTAAGTCGACTTAAGGAAAAGTTAATTTGACTTTATAACACTTCGATTTAGGTCGACTTAACACTTAAGTCGACCTTATTAGATCGATTTGAGCCAGTGTGGATGGGGATTAGCACCTAAGTCTACCTTATTAAGTCGACTTAAAGTGTTAAGTCAACTTAATAAGGTCGAAAAGGGGCTATGTCTACACTAGAAAAGTTGAGTCCACTTTTGTTAGGTCAACTTAATAAGGTCAACTTTAAGTTGATTTAAAGTCAGCCGTATTAAGTCAACTTAATAAAGTCGATCTAACTTTTCTAGTGTAGACATAGCCTATGATTCTTTGATTAATACCCCTCCAGACATAGAGAGGAAAGCAAGGAGGGGAGGTAGGTGGGGTCAGGGTTACAGTTTGTAGTAATAAGCTATAAATCCAGTGTGTCTGTTCAATCCATGATTTTTAGTGTCTAGCAAAGTTCTGAGTTTAAGCTCCCAGGCTCATCTTTTGAAAGTGTTCTGCAGGTTTCATTGGGGAGGAGAACTGGGAGGTCAGATGCAGCTGGCTTTGTGAAAAGGGGTCACCCAGAGGGGTTACGGTGTTTTTGTCTTTTATCATTTTCTTGTGTGGGTTCATTCAAGAATATAGTGATTGTCTACCCACATAATTACTACTGAGGCATTTAGTCCACTGGATGAAGTATGTTACGCATTGTGATAGGCATGTGTAGGATCCAGGGATCTTGAACGTTGTGTTGTATGGGAAGCTGATCAATGTAGCAACGGAGATACGCCTATGAGTTTTGCATCTCTTGTTTCGGCGGGGTCTGGTACCTCTTTAAGTTGGTGAGTCCTGGTCTGTAGGGAGCTTGCTTCTGATGATGAGTTTGGGGGACTGGGGTATAGTTTGAAGGCCAGAAGAATGGGTTCAGGAAAAATGTCTTTCAAGGTGGGGTCCCAATTGAATATGGATTGTAGTTATTTGATATCCCATATGGGTTCTGGTGTGGAGTGATAGGTGATAACTAAGTTCGTGTGGTTGGAGGTAGCTGGTCTGCTCACATTTTGTTGGCTGTTTTCCTTCTTCTTTGTAACCCCTACTTGTTATATTATTGTCACTGTGTCAGACTAACAAAGTAAAGGCCTGTTTGCACAGTTCTCATTGTCCTCAGAGTGCTGTGTAAGCAAGTGGATTCACTCTGCCCATGCTTGGTATGAATACCTTGATCCACCTACAACAAACACTAGCACACTAGGGAAATTTGCCTTCCTGCAGTTATATCACGCAGGGCTAGTATCCTGGTAGATTTTGTGTGAGAAGCCAAGGCCAGGCCTGTCTGGTATAAGGACAGGAGTTCTCCAAGAACCAGAGGAAGCGGTGAGGTTGCAGCTTGTAGCAATTTTCCCGCTGAATTAAAACTAGGATGACCAGATAGCACGTGTGAGAAATTGGGAGAGGGTGGAGAGTATTAAGCTCCTATATCAGACACAGCCTCAAACATCATGATTGTCCATATAAAATTGGGATATCTGGTCACCCTAGTTAAAGCGGAGTGTCCCAGCTTGGCGATAAAAGGCACTGTGCATGGGGTGGGTGAGAGAAAGAAATGAAAATGACTGGTTTCCAATATTTAATTCCTGTGTGTATGTAAAGCTCTCTGAGAATCTCCAGCATGAGGCACTGCAGAAACACACAGTAATGAAGACACTGCCATAACCCTAATAGACTGTCATTAAACGGTCACCTCAGTGGTCCCTATGGATGCTGCAGATGCATCTGTGGTGGGGTCTATCAGGCTTTTTTTGAAGGCACCAGCACCCCAAATACTTCCTGTCCAATGAAAATCCACTCAAACCAACGAGACACTTCTCCAGAGGCCTAGAAATGCCAGGAAGAAATGTTGACCAACCAGGAACCAGCAGGCCCCTTAAGAAGGCTTTCTTGCTTTTACTCAGGACTGAAGCCGAGGAGGGTGCGGCTGGGAACAGAAGGAGTCCCTCAGTGCTGGCCCAGGCCAGGGTTTTGCCTTAAGTGACAAAATGAAGAACTTGCTTGCTGAAGGGATTTTGCATTTAAAGGTGAAGAGAGTTGCTATTTGTGTTTAGAGATTCATGCCGAGCTTACGGCACAGGATACCAACCCCAAGGGGGTGCCCAAACTCTGCAGACTAAGGAGGGGGGACCAACTGCTGTACCACTTGTGAACCTAAAGGGGGCACTGCAGATAGCTCAGTGTCATCACTAGACTTTCTTTGGAAGAAAAGTACTTTGAGCTGATGCACTCCCGCACCGTCCAGGAGCAATTAACCCCTCCCACCCCCAGCAGAGACTTTGAACAGCAGGGCTGATCAAAGATCCAAAGGTCAGCAGCTGGCTCTCCAGTTCACCATGCAAGTGACTTTTTATACTAAATAGCTCAGTGTCAGGAGAATCCCAGCTATAGGCTGATCCCTTGGGGTGCCCCAAAAAAGTTAGAGCCACCAAGTGATTTTGGAAACACATGGCTTTTCCATGGGCTTGATCTCAAGAAGCCCGTGCTCATATGGACTACAATCTTTACTTTGCACCTCTTCTGATTTGCAGCAAATTTCCAGAGGCTGTGAGTCACCACGTGGGTTTTAGAGCACTTAGAACAGTGCTTTATACAGTGACTCTCAACCTTCCCTATGTGTTATCCCAAAGTTTCCCCTCGCCTTTGAAAACTCATCATCATCACTTGTGTTCTCACCACCAGCAGTTTCAGGAATCCATGCCATTTGGCACTGCAGGTGGGAAGCCTCTGCTTTCTTGAAGAGGTCACGCCTCCCTTTTCTCACCAGGCAATTATAAAAACTGGTCTCAGAGAACATTGAAAGGTCAGTGGCTTTCAGTGCCTGAGGAAACAAGGAACTTGCTTGAAAGAAACTGGTGTGTTTGGGCTGCCTCCTTTACTTCCTCAGCTCCCTTGCACAAACACTGGAAACGTCATGCATTGAAGATGATGCAATTGGGTGCTACAACTGTCTCTACTTACTACCCCATCCATGAACGATTAACCATTTGTTAATACAAGGTGAAACCTACACTTCTGTTAATACGAATATTAAAGAAACGCAGTGCAAACAAGGGCAGCATGTGCAACCTCTGGGAGCCCTGGAAAGTTGCAAGAGTGCAATATCACAGCTGGTTTCTTCCTAAAGCTGAACCAGCAACAAACTTGGGCTCCAAAATGCCCCAGATTTGCAGATGTTCCCAGGTGTAGGAAAGCTCTGCAAATGAAAGTATGGGCTTTCCTACTGCTTGGACTGTTCCTACTGATCAGACCTATCTCCAGCTTTATCAGGGCACATTTAGGGTTGGCCAATAAGTGACGCTCAATAGAACCAGCTCACTGTGAGCGTTTAGAAACGATCCAGGAGTTAATCCACCTAAACCAGTTTTGTCAAAGGACATGGGCATTACAAGTCTGCACAGGTCTTTACTGTCTGCTGCTCCGCATAAGCACACCTCATGGATGTTTGGCCAAGTCTCTCTCTTGTCTGAGCTGGGATTCCCAGAGCACTAAAAATATTTCATTAGCTAAAACCATCCAGCATATCTCATGTAGCCTGAGGTTAGGAGCCACTCTCTCCTTCAAAGATGCTGTAAATCTTCTGATTTAATCATATTTCTGCTGTGCAAGCACCATCTAGCTCTGACATACTCCTCCACCGAGGGATTAGATTGTTGTTTATACTACAGGGGTGTTTAGAGAGCCCGATTTCAGGGATTGTACGCACACAGTGACAGCTGCTGCCCCAAAGATCTTACAGTCAAAGGTGGTCATGGGGAATAGAACCCACTCCTCTGAGTCCCATTCTAGGGCCCTTCCACTGACTCAGAGGGTAAATAACCGAAGCTCTCTTTTCTGACCCTACCCAAGTCTTTAGCCATGTATAACCAACAGACCATAGGTCACATTCATCCCTAGACAGCCGATTGCAGTCAAGATGAATTTAGCCCCTTATTTTTAAATCTGTTTCTTCTCCTTCCCCAGGCAGCAGCGGCAGAACCTTCCCAGGCAGACGACCCGTCTGAACAAGCTATATTATGATCTTTACCCAGGAACCAGGCAACCACCAAGGACAGCTTTACACCCAAAAGTAGCCTGCTCCTTTTCAAACGTCACCAGAGGCCAACATCACATGATGGGGCAGAAATCCAGCTCCCACGAGTTTGTGGGAAAATGCTACGAAAAACAAACACCCAACGAGGTGTTACCAGGCAGAACGTTTCCTCTCTGCTCAGCTCCAGGAGACATTATTTCCAACTGACTGTTACCTACACTACCAAAGAGTGAACACAGGCCTTCGGAGGAACAGGAACACACAGGCTGGGGCTATGTAAAATGTTTTCTGATGTAACTCTGTCAAAAAGAGGAGTTATTTTCCAGCAACATAATTATGCCAGCAAAAAACCTAATGCAGATGCAGTTATGCTGGTATATGTCACTTTATACAGACATATCTTATTTTGCCTCAGCTAACTGGAATAAGCTATATAAGCAGTTTCATGCTTGAAGAGCTGTATCTTCACTATGGGGAGTTTGCCTCGCTCACTCTCCCCCCATAATTAAAGCAGCAAAATAAATCTTTATACCACTTTAAGATAAATGAATATACTGACGATCCTTATAGTCCTATGGCGTGTACATTTGTACTTGCAACGGTATTACGTGTGTACATGCATCAGGCTTGTTAAGCAAAGCATGTTAATTGTGGGCTCTGTGATGAGGTGTAAGAGCCCTGCACTCGTCCATTCAGGGCTAACCCATGCTGTGGGGCAAGGAGGCCACGTTCCCGTGGCTCTACGGGGCGTGCTCCTCCTGCAGACCCAGTACAAAAAGGACAGAAGCAACCAGGTCATTTGGGATGGACTATTGAGGAGAAAGGAGGTGATCTGCAGGCTCCTACTTGGGATACAATGGAGACCCAGATCACAGAGGCTGCAAGCCCCAGAACGCAGGCAGCCGCTTCCCTGCCCAAAGGAGGCCTCAAAAGAGCAGAATTGCTGTGAGTGGCTACTGCCGATGTCGCTGGGGACATTGTTGCTGAGGAAAAGGATAGGAAGCGGCCATGGGGACTTTAATCGTGCCACAAGGGAGAACCAGGAAGCTGGTCAGTGTGTTTTGGGAGGATTCCCACTGACTCAGCAGTGAGTGTCCTTGCCACCACCCGGGCACTGGGCTCGGCCTCAGAGGAGTAGGGAGGGCTGATGTCCCTCCACCCCAAGTGTCACACACTCTAGTAGTGACTGAATCCCCCAACGTACCACCAGGTTGTGCTGCCCTGACAGAAAGGTCTGTTTAATTGGCTCTGGCCGTTAGGCTACACTGCCCCACAAACCAGGAGCACCATTCTGGTTTGGGCCACTAAGGCAGGCTAAAATGCAGGGTGGACCGTTAACCCCAACTGCAGGGTGTACAAGCCCTGCCCAGGCTCTATGCAAAAAACAAATCAGTTTCCCCATTCCACAGTGTAAGGAATTGTCTGTTCTCAAGCTGGATAAGCATTTTCACTGGAATGACTTGGCAGAGTCAGTGAATCAAGCATGTGCTCTAATTCCCTGGCGTGGTGGAAAGACACAGTGTGGGAGGAACTGGCCTGACTTGTTAACTTCAAATAAAGAAGGATCAGAGTTTCAGTTGTGCATCACAGGACAGGAAAGAAACTTATTGGGGTGGATCAATCATCTAAGTCACACTGAAGGAGGATCTGATCTTCTTCGGGGAGACCCAAAGTCTATTCATCCATTATGTATAGGCTTGGCAGAATTCAATTTTTTTAAATAATTTTGATGAATAATATTGATCTTTTTATCTTTAACCATTCTTTAATTTTATCAAATGAAATTTTCACAGCTATGTGAAATTACTGGGGGAGGGTCAGATATGACAGTAGAGACTGACATGCAAAAAGCTAAAGGTTTATACCCCCTAAAACACAATTGTCAACATCACATATCCAAATGTATAAAGTATGCATTCTTAAATCAAAATCCAAACTCTAAAGCAGCATTTTTCATATTTGCCTATCTATAAATTTGAATGATTACTAATGGAAATTTTTTGTCATTTAAGAACATAAGAACATAAGAAAGGCCGTACTGGGTCAGACCAGAGGTCCATCTAGCCCAGTATCTGTCTACCGACAGTGGCCAGTGCCAGGTGCCCGAGGGAGTGAACCCAACAGGCAATGATCAAGTGATCACTCTCCTGCCATCCGTCTCCATCCTCTGATAAACAGAGGCTAGGGACACCATTCTTAACCCCTTTCTGGCTAATAGCCATTTATGGACTTAGCCACCATGAACTTATCCAGTTCCCTTTTAAATATTGTTATAGTCCCAGCCTTCACAACCTCCTCAGGTAAGGAGTTCCACAAGTTGACTGTGCGTTGTGTGAAGAAGAACTTCCTTTTATTTGTTTTGAACCTGCTACCTATCAGTTTCATTTGGTGACCCCTGGTTCTTGTATTATGGGAGTATTTAAACAACTTTTCCTTGTCCACTTTTTCCACATCAGTCATAATTTTATATACTTCTATCATGTCCCCCCTCAGTCTCCTCTTTTCCAAGCTGAAGAGGCCCAGCCTTTTCAATCGTTCCTCATACGAGGCACTCTCCAAACCCCTAATCATTTTAGTTGCCCTTTTCTGAACCTTTTCTAGTGCTAATATATACATTTTATATATGTATGATGAAATTGACATTTACTGATAAAAATTTAATTGTCCAAGCCTAATTATGTACTACGAATAAGTATTTATTTACCTTACCAGCTATTTAAACAGCTTCCCTATATATAAAGTGTTTTCCTTCTGTATTTTGTTTACTCCTGATTTTCCTATATTTGCTGTTCTTATTTAGCCAGTAATTTTGTATATTAAATACAGTGATGAACCTTCTCTTAAATCTCCTTTATCTTGTGGCTATTGCTTTCTATTTTATAAGGACCAGCATCAAGCAAATATTGATCTGCCCTCCCTAAGGGAATACTTTGTTACATTTAATATTGAGGAATTAAGAATCTAACCCTTGGCTTGAAGAATTTAAAAAGACCAAATAGCAGTTTGATAGCAGCATGAACACATTTCAACTACCTATAGAGGCAACCCCCAAATTCAAGTGTAGATTCCTATCCCACACTCATCACTATTGCATCTGAACACCTTCCAATCATGACCAACAACTGTCATGTGATGCAGGCCTGCTCTTCACTACCGAATTAGGCTGATGAAAGGCAACTTATGTCAACTTAACTGTGGAAGTGTCTCCTCTTAAACTTCACTCCCGCCAACATTAACTGCCCCAGTACGCCGACTTAATAAGTCCACCTACACTGCAGTGTAGACTCAAGGCCAATGTAGATACTGTCTTGCTTACGTTGCGTGTTACTGGCTTTCAGGAGCTTTCCCACACAGTCCCATAACCTGATAGTACAATTGACACAGCTGCTTCGGGTGAGGATGCTCACTGCTGATACAAGGAGCAAAGTGTAGACACACACAAGCAATGAAATTACTGTGTTAGCTGTATGCTGACATAAATTAGGTTGACTTAGCTCTGTAGTGTAGACATGCCCATAGTCGGTTTGCACCAGAAGGCAGTAACCATGACAATTGCCCCCTGTGATGGAACAAAGATATAATTAAAAAGACAGTATAAATGTTTTCCAGTATATTTAACATCCTTTCCTGCACTGGGGGGTTAAATAGAGAAGGAAAAAGCTGTCCAAAGATGCTAGGAACATTGTCATGCCCGCACAGTGTAATCAAGCCAATGGGAATTTATTCTGATGAGGTAATGCTTATTATCTGATGTTTCACTGGTTGAGTGTGTTGTCATTTTATTTACAGCCGAAGAGTTGTAGGGGTGGAGTCTGTGGAAGGTCAGAGAACTTTCTCTTCCCTCGTGGAGCTCAGTGAAGCTCTTCTTAAAAATCAATTTGTTAAAAATTACTCTCATTAGGCTTTCAGTGGCTGTTTCAAACAAGAATTAGGCAATGAGGGTGGGATCCATTATTTGTTTTTGAAGGGAAAAGGGAAAGTTCTGGCCAGCTCTTCAAGTTGTCAGGTATGCAGTTACACTACTAATTTGCACATGCATTTATCGTGACTGCTTGGCCAACGTCTACCACAGGATTTTTCTGTAGCGCGCATCCCTGATGTATTTAAGCAAACAGATGATTTTCAGGTGCCAATCAGGCATGCAATTGTACATTTGTTTTTTGCAATCATTTGGGGCTCCTGACCTTTTGAAAACCAAATCTATCGGTTTTGAAAAAGACAAAAAATAGCTTGTTTTCAGAAGAAGAGTAGCACAGCTACTTTGAGGAAGCACAGCTTCTAACACCTTCAAGGCAGATGGCAGGAAAAAAAACACCATCATTAGCACAGGCTGGATACTTCGTTCAAGCAAAGCATCCATGCCGGCAGGGAAACCAGCTGGAACAGACTTTAATATTTTATTACACTGTTAAAGAGGCTTTTTAAAATGTATTTAGAAAAGAGCATCTTAGATAGAAGATATAGGACCCCATTCATTTTCAGGAGGGAACTCAGCCTGCAAATTTCAGGTGGCTGAATGTCCCCTCAGCAAGGAGACGAAATCACCACTTGGAAACCTCTCTTTTGCTGGGAGATTCAGAACCAGTCGGCATAACCTATAAACTGGGCCAGCTGGAGGCGGGCAGCAGAGCCAAGACATCCTGGAGAGCCACAGATTCAGTAGTGCTGCTTCTGATGAAGCCCTGGGTAAAGTTCCTCTGCCCTGTTGAATTTAACCATAGGCTCAGCTTCCTCAGTGGCTGCTTGTGAAAACTAGATTAGCCCCTGTGCATCCAGAGAGGGGTGAATGGAGCCAAGGGTTATTTGGCCACTCCAAGAAAGTCATCTGACCAGCAGGTTTGAAGGAATCCACCCAGTCATAGCAAAATACAGAAGATGCAATGCTAGCCCAGGTACCTGCCTATATTAGCAAGCTGTGGGCTGTCCTGGAATTCACTCCATGACTGTCTGATGTAATAAAACATCTGGCTAACGCAAGAGAGACATCACCTCCACCTCTGGGAAGAAAGAAGTGCTTGGACTGTCATCATGTCCTCAGCCAGGTTTGGTGAGATAAGGATGAGCAATTTATAAACAATAACTCATTTGGGGACCAGTCATTAGCATTGTATGAGTTGAGTCTTGGCAAAGGAAAATCTGCATACTGTAAACCAGAATGATGCTGTCACAGCATTCCTTCATGTATATCAAAGCTCTGCAACAACAATACTTAAATTAAGTTTCACAACCCCCCAGGAGATAGGGAAGTATCATTATACAGAGTGACACAAAAGGAAATTGAGGCACGGAAAGGTGACGTGACTTGCCCAAGGTCACCCAGCCAGCATGTGGCAGAGCTAGGAACTGATGCCAATCTTCTGCGTTTGCCCAACCATTTTTCAGCAGAGCCTGACTCCATTAACCTTTCACTCTTCCATTTTAGCGTCACTATTTGGGCCTTAAACACATTTCTGTCTAGTTTGTTTCCTAGAATATAAAGCCAGAAGGGTCTGTTCTGATGATCTAGTCTGACCTCCTGTACAATACAGGCTCTGCAGCCATCTGCCGTCTGCCCTTCCCCCTTTAAAGTCCGAGGAATTTTTAAAATTCCACTTCCTGCTTGGTTGGTGTAGAGAGCTCACAGCAATTTTTCCAAGCGGATCACGGCAGCTCCACATACCAGACACTCGCCTGTTTGGAGCACGCCAGAGCTTCTGGATCTGATAGCATTTGGGGAGGAGAAGCCATGTAATCCCAGCTCTGCTCCAGCCAAACAAACTATGATTTCTTATTTAATGGAGAAGGGCTATGAACGGGACATGCTGCAGTGCCCTTTGAAAATCAAGGAGCTGTGGCAGGGTACCAAAGGCTAGGGATCAAACCGGACAGCTGTCCTTTGCTTTGTTGCACTATATATCTGGCTGAAGTGATCAAAAGGTACAAGAGTAGCTATGTTTGTATGTGCTTCCCTTTCTCGTTCAGCTAGGCAGCGTGACAGAAAAATATGTTAATGAACGTAGAGATTTCAGGGGAAGCCTCATGAGAGATCTCTAGGAAACTTTCCTGGAGGTACTTGCCAATCCTCTGCCCGAGATTCCTCAGCAGAGCTACCTTGTTTCCTCCCCCATTTTAGGAAACTTTCCAATGCCAATTGGCAATTGCTTGTGCCAGAACCAAAGCACACATGGGCGAGCAATAGAGGGACACAGTTTGAAGCTGTTCACGTCGAGAAGATGCACCCTGGCATCCCTGCTTACTCTCAACTTCTATAAACCCCACTTGTGGAAAATAATGGCACAATTTGAAATTTTGTCCTTATCTACCTGCATCAATAACCCCAAACAACCACCCACAACCTTTTCCCCAGCTTAAGTAACCCCTCCCGCTCCAGGCACAACTCACCATGTCCTGGTTAATCATCAAGCGGTGCACCTAGGGGACAGAGAGAAAAAGGTGTATTTTACAGAAATGCATGAATGCCATTGTTGCTGCACTGATTTTCATGCTTCTGTTCATCGTTTATTGTGCTTGTACAGAGGTGTCCTTGGGGGGAAACCCCTCCACACCTGCAGAGCGCCAGCGGCTGTTAAGAAAATGACCATGGAAAAGCAAAGAGGAGATATTCCAAGAACTCCTTCAGTCTTCTGAGGCAGAAAAAAAAAAAAAAGGAAAAAGGTCATAGATACACATTGGGTGTATCTACACTTGTAAATTAAGTCGACTTAAGCTTGCTTAAGTTGACTTAATTTACTCTGCGTCTACACTACACTTTCCTTAAGTCAACTTAAGCAAGCTGCTTAACACGACTTAAGGAAAATTAAGTCGACTTTATAAAACCTCGTTTTAAGTCGACTTTTGGCTTAAGTTGACTCTCTAAAGTCAACTTAAGCCAGTGCAGACCTGGAGTAGCCCTAAGTCGACTCTAAGTCGACATAGGGCTCTCCAGGACTCCCCCACTGCCCTCCCTGCCAGGGTGGGTGGCACAGGGGGAGCCTGGCATGCCCCCCCCCACAGGGTAGGGTGTCCTGCCCACCCTGCCCCTATGCCCTGCCAGGGTCCCTGTCCCCCTTTGCCCCATTGTACCCAGGTACAATGGGGCAAAGTCTGAGCCACCTGGCACTTGGCAAGGGGTGCCCCCCCTGCCACCGTGGACCAGTCCAAGGTCCCCCTAACCCCTACAAGTCGACTTAGGCATCCAGTGTGGATGCTCTAGGTCAACTTTGTAGGGTCCCCCCAAAATCGACTTAAAATATAAGTGTAGACATGCTAAGAAAATCATGGAGCAGGTCCTCAAGGAATCCATCCTGAAACACTTGGAGGAAAATACAGTGATCAGGAACAGTCAACATGGATTCACCAAGGGCAAATCATGCCTGACCAACCTGATTTCCTTCTATGATGAGATGACTGGATTTGTG